>PVJD01004571.1:0-133502 GCA_004026545.1 Mormoops blainvillei | reverse complement strand
GAATTCTCAACAGTAGGAATTCTCCCTCTTATTAAAGAAAATGCCCCAAGATTTTGAAATTGATGCAGCAGTGACATTTGATAAAACATTCTTGAGATGTCAGATGCTGGAATGTGTTGTGTGCACACTGAATATTGTGACTTGAAAGAAACCATCTTATAATTCCCAAGTTGAATGCCATGTCTGTGAATTAGGAAGTTGGGCCAGTCGGGGTTTCTCAGGAGACAGCTGGTGGACAACTGCCAACCAGGGAAAGGTGAGCTACTGAGGCCTGATGCCAAAATGAGAAGAAAGATGTCAGCCATGAGGGGGACGCACTTTCACACGTGGAACAACAGGGCCCCCAGCCAGCCCTCCACAGCCTCACGTCGCCCCTGGATCAGAGCTGAGAGCTGCTTCAGGACTAGTTTCCAAAGAGTATCGTATCAAGAACTTCAAACTTAAAATGTTACATTACATTTACACAGTGCTTTTAATGTCTGTAAAGTGCCTCTCTCCTCTTTTAATTGGTGAAACACTCCCCTACCGACCACAAGGATAGAATTCTCTATTTTGTGTCTATTTTTTAGATAAGGAAATCAAGAATTGAGAGGTTAAATGATCCTTGAGCCAGGAGTAGAAGTCTGTTTCCTGATGACCAGTACCATGGTCTTTCAACTTCACCTAGTGAGAATTTAGGGGGGGGAGAGAGGTTGGCGGGAGGCTGACAGGGAGGGGTGGCAATTATGCTAAAACAATTAAGATAGAAGCAAAAAGAATAGGAGAAATGGAAGACTGTATTCTGGTCACCTGCGCTTGGTTCCCTACTCTTGGATAGCAGAATAAATAAAATCCACATGTATATAGTACCCTATGTCAGACAGATGAAGTCACTCTCTCACAAAGCTATTTAAAAGTTATTTAAAGCTATTGAAAACTAACACACTGTTAATTTTCAGCTGATTTGAGTTAGATGTCCTGTCTTCCTTAGCAAATCCTTTGGGTGGCAGCTTTCTAAGGTGTGAAATGGACACAAAGATCAAAGAACTGTGCGAGGCACAGAGTTGAAATCATTGGCCCCCAGGTACTTGATGGCTGACTGTCCTGTGATTTGACAAACAGGTTTCTTCCACCAAGTAATAAACAACTTTCTGGAAGCCATTTTTCCATCACTTGGAAGAACATTTTTCAAAGTGTTCTAGCTGCTGGGATTCAATATGTCAAGAAATACCTTTAAGCCAACTAAACCTCTAGAGATTTTTCTGTTTTCGCTCAACTCTCGTTTCAGTTCCAATATTTCTAGGAACACACTGATTGATTTACTGTGGTAAATTATGAGATGTTTTTAACATTGGATGCAATATATCTGATTTGTGATCTCCAGGCCTCCAGTGTTTTCTAGCAGAAGTTAAAAATGTGCACCATAACCTGGCACAAATAAGCTCACCTGTAAGCCCATAAAAGCCTCTACCTGATGTGTTACTTCTTTTCTCCCACCTTCTGACTCCACTCTTCCTGATTTAGTCATGACACACGTCAATAACTTAGTGATGCATGATTTCAAACGGCTGATTTCAGACTAGTCACGAAGCAATCTAAGTGTCATGCTGAAAGATGCAGATGCCAAGGGCTCGGTGGGGGCTGTTTGTACATGATGGCAGGCATCATCACAGAAGCAGAAAGGTCTGCTGGATGTGTCTGAAAAAAGAGAAAAAGGTAAGCTTCGAAGCTTAGTAGTTGCCTCTTGGGTTGTCTTTCCTGACAAACGGGAAGATCTGTGAGGCCTGCGTCTGCTCGGCTTGCCACTGAACAGCGGGCGCCTCGCCCCGTGCCCTGCACAGGGGAGGTGCGCAGAGCGTATCTGTGGAAGGGGTGAACTAGAGAACGGCCAAGGGAGCCAGGAGGGAGGAGGAGCACAAGCTCGGTCATGCTTACCAAGTCGAAAGCTGTATTTCTCAGCTGCTTTCCTCTCTTCAATGTTGTTTGCAAATTTCTGCCTAACTCGTTGTCAGTTTTATGCAGTTGGGTGTAATCATCGACTGTTGCCTGTTGACTCAGTTTCCAAAGGCAATAGGGCTTGAGTTTAATTGAGCTCCTTGTGGACCAGTGAGCACCCTTCTGCTCTGTGGCCAGAGACCCAGATCACAGCTGTGTGAAAATCCCCTGCTGGCTATGCTAGCTTTCTAATGTCTCACAGTAGAAAACAGCTTGAGTTTAATGACTCTGTGCTAAATCTCTGTGGTTCAAAGAGAAAGTATTTGCTAATCTGTAACCCTAACCCTCCTTGCCACAGTTTGAACCTGTCCTTATTCTGCCTTGGGGGTACTCAGAGGACAACTGCTCAGCAACTCTCCTGTCCCATTCTCTATTCCACTCTGGATCAGTTAGCTTTTGCTGTGTGACAAACCACCACCCTTAGTGGCTGAAAACAACCACCATTCCATTTAGCTCACAGTTCTTTGTATTATCAGTTGGGCTCAGCCAGGTGATTCTTCTGGATGGATCTGGGCTCACCTGTTCTTGCCTGGCTCATGCACATATCCGAAGGGCTCAAATGGATGGCTGGCACCTCACTCTGCAAGGTGTCTCATTCTCCAGGAGCCAGGTGTGTTCATATGGTGGACAAGGGTAACAGAGGTTGTGAAGGCTCTGCATGTTACTTCAGAACTCATATCATTACTGCCACATTTTATTGGCCAAAGCGAGTCACTAGGCCAGCCCAGATTTAAAGGGTAAAGAAACAGATTTCCCTTCCTCATGGGGAGAACCTGTGACCTTTTTGGCAACCGACCACACCACCCTCGACTCCCTTCAGATTCTTTAGCCTCATCCTTTTCTTACATTTTCCAAAATAAGTTCTTCTGTTGTTTATCTCATATCCAGTCTCCAGACTCCACATGTCTCTCACTCATCCATTCAAAAACTATATATATTGAGCATATTATAAATCAAGATCTCTGCTAGGTTCAGTCCTGGCTCTTTCAGGCAAGCGTATAAAGCACACGATTAAGAGCTAGGTGGTAAGGAACGAAATAAAGTGTCTGAGGAACCACAGGAGCTTGGGTCAGGGCCAACAGACCCAAGCCCAAAACGGTGAGCCAGACGGTTCCTGGGAAATGTGCAACTTGAATGAGCCAGAGCCTTTTAGATCACTGCTACTGCAAGTCTGTGGACTAGTGACAGTCTTCAGATGTTTTTTTATTTGTCTCACGTGAGATAAGAGTAGAGTCTGGAAAATTTTAGAGCAATTTGGTATCGCTGCAACATCCAGGCATGCAATTTTGAAAAGTATCAGCCCACAAGAAATTGAAATTCAATTTTTTTAAAAAGATGTGTAATCAGAGATAGTCTGAGAAGCACTGACTAAGTGTCAAAGGGTCGAAGAGAGTTGAAGAGGGTCTCAGGCATGTGTGTGGTAGATTTATAATGCTCTCCAAAAGGTATCCAGGTCCAAATCCCCTGAAACTGTAAATGTACATGGAAAAAGACGTGATTAGGTTAAGATATGATTAAAATTAAGGTTTATCTTGGATTATCTGGGCGGATGTTAAATGCAATCACAAATATCCTTGTCAAGGGTGTCCATAGGGAGACTGACAGAGGAGGAGAAGGCAGTGAGACCACAGAGGCAGAGATTGGAATGATGTGGTCACAAGCCAGGGAATGCTGGCAGTCACAAGAAATGGGAGTGGGCATGAATGGGATGCCTAGAGCCTCCAAACGGAGAATGAACTTGCTGACCCTTGATTTTGGACTTCTGGCCTCCAAAACTGTGAGAGAACAAATTTCTGCTATTTAAACCATCAAGTTTGTGTTGTTACAGTGGCCACAAGGAACTATTACAATATGTGAAGGTAAGCTGGCACAAAACAACATGATACATTCAGGGATCTATACAAAGCTAGAAAATGACTGGAGTAAAAGATATATGTAAGGAGGAGTAGTATAAATAGAGATAAGGAGAAAGAGGGAGACGGGAAAGCTGGGAAACTGGGAAAACCAAGGATCTTAACCTCACCCCATGCTGACATTCAAATAATTAACAACTTTAAAAACCATTCACTTCCCAATAGGTGACATGTGGCTGTATTCTCCAGGGTCCAGACCACAAGGGAATAATGTCCTTTGAACACAATTCCAGAAACAAGAGTCTATCTTGCATGAGTCTAAATTCAAAATAAGTTGTGGTGACTGATGTGCAACCTAAGCTCAGCTTTCTCAAAAGACAAGAATATTTTGATGAGAAAAGGGAGGAATTCAGATTATTTACCTGGTTCATAAAAAGTAGAAGATGTAAACAAGCTACTGAGCTAGTAAAAACAAATTTCCCAATCTGTGTAGCTTGAAACATGCCTGCATACACACGAACACACACACACACACACACACACACACACACACACACACACTGCAAACCCAGCCTGCCACACTAACCCAAAGGAAAGGGAAAACCGTTAAGGGAAGAGTGGGGAGAGACTAAAAACTGGCAATTGTTAGTGACATGTTTACTAAATATGCTTTAAAACATTAAACATAACATTGGAAGGCAGAGGAGCCAAGGGGTTGGAGAAGCCCACTGATTCCAATTCAGGTTTGGTCTCTGATCTGCTTTCTCGGCACTTGGCTTCACAACTGGAGCTCAGCCAAACAAATCTGCATCTCTGGAGTCTCCAAGCAACTCCCACTTTGGCATTTCTGACACAGGAGAGCTAGCCAGGAAACCCCTTTTTGGAGGGGAACCATTGGCCAGACTCACTCTATCAACATCCAGACATTGTAGTTAATTACAAACACACAGGACCAACCTGACAGCCAGCCCTGCGAGTAGCAGACACCAGCCTTCCCCAGGGAACTGGCTTGGCTCCAGTGAGTAGTCCCAGTGACAAGAACCCTTTTAAGCAAGACACTCCAAGGACTCACCAGATTGTGACAGGTCTTATGCTGCAATGTAAAGACATTCTCTCCTACCACCTCCACTTCCTCTGAAATACCAGATATCTATTCAGAGACAGTAAATGAAAATCCCTGGCAAAAAGATTATCCAACATGAAGAGAATAAAAATTAGTTCCTAATCACACCTCTATTTCCCACCCATCTGGCACTAAATTCCTTTTAGATGGGAGACTAGGAAAAATCTTAAAAAGGAAATTGGTAAAACTCTTGACCCATGACTCAGGTGTGTGGGAGGAAATAGTTTGACTCAGAAGTCTCTGATGTCTCCCCTATTTTGACATTTTCCAACAAGAAGTTATTGGGGAAGACTGGAAATTTGGCCACAAATGTTAAAATCTAGGCAATGAATTAGTCAAATGCTTTTATGGAGAACCCATTTGTACTTGACATTAACCTGGGTTGTCTGATGGAAATCCAGACTTTTTGAAAGGGTTGGGACCATGAACACAGAGTGCTATGCAACTGGACACTGATTGACTAAAACAACTTGAGAAATGCACCCTGTCTCACCCCCATCCATCAGTACAATCCTGGCGCTTGTACTTGTGACAAGAGAGTCGTTTTGACTGATAAGTGGCAGGATTAATCACATCACTCCAATAGCCCACCAGTGAGTGACGACCTATCAACAGCCATGACTTGGCCAAAGTCACTCAATTCAACTGAGCCAGAGCATCGAGCCAAAATTCTACTTGGAGTTTTCCTAGCCCTAAAACAATTCTGCTTTTGTGCAGCTTACCACCGCAACGTGGAGCCTGGCTCTTAGAGTTTCCCAAAGCCGATTCCCCTGCCCCCCACTTTGGCACATTTGCTTTGCATCCCTTCGACAATATGTTGTGCCATATTCAACCTGGTAAGAGCTTTATGCTGTAATTCTGGTTGGATGGTGGGAAACTTTCCTAAATTATTCTCCCTCAGATGGGACTGTGTGAGGACTTCTAACTTACTTTTTCTGATGGAGAAAGGTATATTTCTGTATAAGGGAAAGAGGCTTTATCTGGGAACCAAAACACCACATTCCAGGAATCCTTGGTGTCTCTAACTTGGAAAGATTTCTCCAGGAACATTTTCCCAGTTGTATTCCATTGTCTTTTTATATGCTACCCCTTTAAAGCCTAGATTCTTAAAGTGTGTGCACATCTGTCACACATAGCCCTCCTCCTTAAGCATTCCAAAGGTGTGGCAGAATACCAAGTCCTCCTTCCTGGGTCTACACTAGTCCAGGAGGAAATCTGTGCCCAGAAAAAGAATAGCCCTAATAGAATGACCTTTACTGAGGCTTGACATCTGCTACCTTGTAAGCTTCTTACACACTCAGCCTAATCCACCTGGAGGCTTTTCTGCTTGATGGAAGGTGATAAAAATGCTGTTAGGCTGTAAGCCTTGTCTTCGATTCAAAGCATGTAGGCTGCTTGAGATTCGGAGGCTTAGGGAAGACAGAGGGGGAAATATTTCTCAGTTCAGGTGCAATTCTCAAGATGCTTATTAGGATGAACTCCAGTCTAAGAACAACTTTATTGGTATGAAAGTCAAGGCAAGACTCCCTAATAGGAAGGACGTTCCCAGCTTCCCTACATTTCATAGGAGTAATGTAATGGTGATCATAAAACTTGCCTTGCCAACAAGAACCAAGAAGCCCAACTCTAGAAATTTACAATCCACAGAGGATCAACAGCTTGTATTCTGGATGTCTTAAAGGTGAATGCTCTCAAACACTCAACCGTCTGTGGTGATGAAAACCTGGACACCCATAGTTATAAATAATCCAGGATGTTTCTCACAGCAACTAAAGCTAAGGACTAAATTCCAAGTTGAACTGGCTTCTTGATTTATACCCTTGGCCAAGAGAAAAAAGCGAAGAGAAGGAGCTTCTGAGAATAACAGAGGCTCATCTCCCAGGGCGGAGGGAGACTCTGAGATAAGTTACTGATGAGCTGCCCGCCGCCCCCCCCCCCCGAATAACAGGATAATTGCTTCTCAGAATCACACAGTGAAATGAAAATATGAACTCTGCTGGAAGAACTAAAAAGGGTAAAAATATTACTGTATTATGGAAGAATTTTTTTCCCAAAAAGAATTGAGATTCCTGATGCTTAGCAAACTTGCCCTGAAAAGAATTATTTGTAGTCTTCATCGAAAGAAAAGTTTGCTCCATTTTAATAAATGAAGAATTTGATATGTTGTAAAAATACTTGTCCTTCAATAAACTGTTTACATTTTTCTCTGTAAGATAGTATTGATTATATTATAGAAATATAGAACTGTATATATGTGTGTGTGTGTGTATATATATATATATATATATATATGCATAAATATCTCAACGTTGGATTTATAGGGGGTATGAGATAAATAGGTCTCACAATTCCTGACACCAACAATTCTATGTCCCTTTGATATAGAAACATATCTGAACCTTAGAACACCTGAAAAAAAAAGACTGTCCTTCAGGGAAAGGAGTGTTTGATATACAAAATACCCTCAAAACAATAATAAAATCTCCATCAATAATCACAATTTGTTTTATTTTATTTTCATTTCATATTAGAGTAAAATGTGAGGAGATGAAGTGACTTGCACAAGACCACACGGCTAGCAAAGTCTAGCACTGGTATTTCAGCTCCCTAATCTGTGCTTCCCCTAGCACTACACGTTCCCTTTAGTCTGAACCCTAAAGGGACCACCTTTCAAAAAAGCTAGTAGTGTCTGCAAATGCCATTACGGGAAGTGATTTATTTTATCCAGTCTTTTCTCTTCCTGAAAGAGATGTCTGTATTTGCCAGAAGCTAAAACAGTGGTCGTTCTGCCCACCTAGCGGGACCATGGCTCCCTTGAGTTGCTAAGTTTAGGCATATCAAATAAAGTGGAGAGGTGAAGTTACGCTGGTTTTATATCTCCCTGTTGAGATAATGCTACTGAGAACCACTGGGTTTGAATAAATTGAACAAGTGCAGTTTTGATTAATTTCAGAGGATAAAGAAGTATAGCATATTTTTTCCTGAAGCAAAATATAAAATAGATTGAAGCAAAATGAAGATTCTATTCTAAGCTATACTCAGCTTTATATTTATCTGCTGAATTGAAATAACAAATAGGGAGAATAATTTGAGAAATCTATGTATGTGAATGGTCCCTGCACTATAAAGATTCACAGGTGAAACCGCTAAGCAAGTAGAACTATTTAAAACATACAACTGCATGAATGCAAATTAATCTACTATGATAGCTTTGCCTAATGTTTTTCCAGGCTTAGCATGTGCCAGGCCTTGTGCTAAACAGGCATTATTTTGTTTCATCTTCACAAC
This sequence comes from Mormoops blainvillei, assembly GCA_004026545.1. NCBI lineage: Eukaryota > Metazoa > Chordata > Mammalia > Chiroptera > Mormoopidae > Mormoops > Mormoops blainvillei. Next base: position 125,264 of record PVJD01004571.1, on the reverse strand, counting down.
ATCCCTATCAGGAAAGAATTAGCATCACCTCCATTAACAGGTTGAACTTAGAAACTGAGGTTCCCGGAAGTGGCTTGCTTAAGACTCCTGAAGTAAGGAGCAGAGCTGGGAATTGGGAGTTCCCTCTGTTATCACCACAGTTGTTACCTGCTCTTTACATTTTGACCAGGTACTCTATCCATATGTACCAATTTGATAAAGAAAATAAGATGGGTTTAGTTACTGAAAGTTTTTTAAACAATTGGCTAACTGACTTCAGTTTTGATCACCAACATTATGATCCTTACCCACGATCAGCAAGGCCAACCCCAGTGTGGGAGTGTGGGATGCCACCTCCCTACCGTCCTCCTAGCTTTTGCCTCCTCTCAACTCTAACCCCACTTACGTCACCCCAGGACCAGATTGAAGGGTGTGATGAGTGCAGCCTGAGGTGTCACAACAAGATGTGGAGTGAACCCAGCAGAAAGAGAGGATGACTCTGTGAAGGGACAGGAAAGACATCAAACATCTACATAACTATCCCATCACAAACACACCAGATAAATCTTGCTGTCCCTCCCCAAACAAGCTTTCTCTTCACGCCTGACTCTAAGTCCCGCCTATCTGCATTTTATCTAAACGTAGATGATATTTATCTACATTCTCTTTCAATTATTTATTCATGTCTATGCTTGGGTTTTCGACACCTAGCATGGTGTCGAAAATGAGATGCCATCCCCTGCTGTCAAAGCCTTCACAGCCCAGGGACAGTGACCCAATCAGAAAGTCCAATGTGGAGAGGGGGTGAAGAAGGAGGTAAGCAGAGGGAACTCTGGGAACACAGGGGACAGGCAGTAACCTAGCCTGGGTGGGGTGAGCTGGTCAGAGAAGACCTTCTGGAGCAAGTAATTCTGGAGCTTACTTGGTTTCTAAAAAGTATTATGTTACTGAAGGAAAGGAGGTAAGTGGGAGACTACATCTGGGGCAGAGTGGGCCTCAAGACACAGAGATAGCCTGGCATGTCTAGTGATTCACCATCTGCAGTAAAAGGTGCATATAAGGCAGCTATTTTTATTCCTGAGACCCTTAGAAAAATCAAGAGACTAGAGATGAAGGGGGAGGAACTGAATGCTAACTCTCCCTTTGATAGTCCAGCATCTATCCAAGTCACTCCATCTTTTTCACCCAATTCTCTGTTGTGGTATGGCCACTCAGCAGTCGGCAGCACTAGATTAACAAAGCAGTGATTTGCCCTGGCTGGTGTGGCTCAGTTGGTTGGAGCATCATCTCATAAACCAAAAGGCCACAGGTTAGATTCCCAGTCAGGACACTTGCCTGGACTGAAGGTTCGGGTCCTGGCAGGGGTGCGTGTGAGAGGCAAGCAATTAGTGTTTCTCACAGCGATGTTTCTCTCCCTCTCTTTATCCCTCCCTTCCCCTCTCCCTGAAATCAATAAGCAAGTCCTTGGGTGAAGATAAAATAATAATAATAGTAATAATAATAAAGCAGTGCCTTGGGTCCAAGTTACAGACTTTACAAATGAGCACGGGTGCCAGCTCAGTGGAATTGGCATTCACGTGCTGTGCCCCTGCCTCTCTCCCCCTCAAGTCTAGGCCTTCACAGGGGCCCATTTGCTTCTGAAAGAGCAAAGAAGCCGCAAAAATCCAAAATAAGTCTATGCTTTCCAACCAACGCAAGCCAGTCCTCTACCTTATGGAATAACAATAACAATTCCAGCAACCAAGATTTACTGGGGGTTTCCTATGGGCCAAGCCGCCATCAGCTTCCACCTAGACACTCTCCTCACCCCTTCTGATGCCTTTTCCACACAGCAGCCAGGGTGGGCTTCGTGAAGTTCACTTACCAAATCGATTCTCTACCTCTTTCCCCACTAAGACACAACTAAGCCCTCATACTCACTACGCTCAATGGCTTCTTGTTCCACGTAAGATGAAATCAAACCTCCTACAAAGGCCCTCTCCTCTCTCTCCATCCTTTATTCATACCACGTGTCACCAGATTCTACTTAAAATGAGGAGACTTTTCATTTTCTTGAGCCTACAATGCTCACACGTGCTCTTTCTTCCACCTGGACCATAGTTTCCAAGCCTCTTTGCCTTAGTTAACTTCCACACACCCTCCAAATGGCTTAATTATCACCTCCTTAAGCAAGTTTTCCTGATCACCCTGACAGTGTCAAAGTCTCATATTATAACCTCTCAAAGCAGCATACATCTTCATTCACTAACCAAAATAATGCTTTTGCATTTATTGGGTGAGTATTTGATCAATGTTTGCCACTATTCAGTAAAGAAGATGTAACAATGAGCACATGAGCACAGGGCCCTGGGATCCACTGAAGCTGCCATGTATGGCATCAGTGGGAGGCCGCTAACCTGCTAGAACGCTGGAATGCCCTATTAAATTTCCACGAAGGTGCTAACTCAGGGCTCACTGTCTGCAGGGTCAGGATGCTATGCCCTAGGATATAGTATATGAAAAAACAAACAAACACACACACACACACACACAAAACCTGCACCTAATGCATGATGCCATGCCTTCAATAGCTAGAATACATGGGCCCATAATTTCCCAGTGACCCACCTATTGACTCAAAAAAATTTTTTTTAATCCTCACCCAAGGACATTTTTTCATTGCTTTTTGAGAGAGAAGAAGGGAGAGAGAGAAACATCGATCTGAGAAAGAAGCATTGATTGCTTGCCTCCCATACACGCCTGGACCGGAGATCCTGCACACCCAGACCGGGCCAGGGACAGAGCCCACAACCTAGGTATGTGCCCTGACATGGAATCAAACCCACAACCTTTCAGTTACTGGATGACACTCCAACCAACTAAGCCACACTGGCCAGGGTCCACCTGTTGATTTTGTGTGTCCTAGCACATCACCACAATTTGAGGCTTTGTTGAATTAGAGGTCCTGGGTCCCAGCAGGGGCTGAGGTGGGGTGAGGAATGTTTTCATGTGGGGACACAGTACAAAGCTCTCTAAATCTAAAGCCTACGATTACTGCCTGGTCATGCGGCAACAAAAAAATATTTACGATATTGGCAGGCACAACTGACTGCATTCCTCATGAGGGGCTAGGGTTGCTGCTTCAGAATGCGGGCAGTGAAGGGTGGTGTGTATGGAGTGTGAAAGACTGACAGAGCGCCTCTCGGTACTGTCATGACTGGAAGAACCATAACCTGACAACAGTTAGGCAACCAGGGCTAGACCCCTCAGGGAGGAAGATATGGGGCCACCTCACCGCTCGGCTGCGAGTAAGGAAGGAAAACAGACGGGACTCTAGATAACTGCATTAGTCTCACTGAAGAGGCAGGACAGGGTGGGCCTGATGTGGGGTATGCCCATCTCAGTGGGGTGGGCTCACCTCAGATTTTGGCTGCAGCTCTGATGAGCACGTGTTGCCACGCACCTCAGGTCCCCCCCCCCAGCATCTCTGCATTTTCCTGCCTCTAGAGTTCTTCCTAAGCTATGGGCTAAATTTTGATCTAGAGTTTACTTATCATGTGACTTCGTTTAGTTAAGAAAGTATGATTTTGCCTAAACAAATAAAAGTATGTTTTGTGATTATAATTTTTTTCTTCGGTGCACATTTGGATTGCTGGTGTCCTGGCCATTTAAAAAGGTGACGAAGAAGAAATCCCGCTTAATACACACTTATTTTGTGCCTTAACAAAAAGTATTCAAATAAAACATAAAGCTGCTATAGGCTAGATTGTTTCAGAATACTCCAAAATCTTAGAGACTTTGAAAACAGTCGAGGTCATAATGCTCGGTCTAGGTCAGTGCTGTCTGATACAGCAGCCACTAGCCACATGGAGCAATTGAGTACTTGAAATGCGGTTAATCCGAATTGAGGTGTATTGTGCACATTAGAGTTCTAAGATACAGTATGAAAAAAAAATGAATGCAAAATATCCCACTAGTAATTTTTTGTATGATTCCATGTTGAAATAATATTTTGGATATACTGAGTTAAATAAAATGTATTATTAAAATTATTTTTGTTCTCCTCTTTTTTGCTTTAAAGTGATTATTAGAAAATTTAAAACTATCTATGTAGCTCATGTTACGTATCTCTTGGGCAGGGCTGGTCTGCAGCCTTACAAACCATCTTCCTTCTAGCAGAGGAAGATATTTTCATTAAAAAAATAAATTAATTTTATGAAGACAAATTCTAGGTGATAGGAAAACTAATATATATACTTATAGAAAAGGTACCACTATCATATACCTCTTCTGATGTTTTTTCACCGACTTCATATCCTAAATAAAAGGAAAGGAATAGCTCAATAAGTCAACATCTGCTTGTTAAACTTTATAAGAAAACCGAGTCACTTCTCATAATGAAAAGTCCTCATCATCCACTCTTTTTCCTTTTAAAAGTATTAAAGTTCAACAAAGTTAGCAAGAAGTCCCTCTCTGACCCTATACATTCACAGATCCAAAAAGGAACATGGCTTGAAAAATATCTGTTGATCTAGCAAAAATAATAAGAAGTTATAAACCAGAAACTACCATGCAAATAGGTGAGTCTGTCAAGAATCTGCTTCATGTAATACAACATGACATAGTTTGCTCTCTGTTGTCTCCATGAGAATAAAAAAACCAGCCACAAGGAGATATAACAAAAGCCAGGGAATGCTGCAGAGAACCCGGTAACTGCCCAGGAAAGGGCACCTTTCTTGACATCAACCAGCCAGCCAGGAAGAAAGAAGTAAGACTAGTCCCTAAGGCATTTTAAGTCCTCACTCTGGTGCCCCACTCCAGGCCTACAGCGCCTCTATTCAGGTATAGTCCTGAGTATAACAACTTGGGAGATCGGTTGTCTTTTCCATGAAATTGTCTTTAACCATGAGTAATTTGGCACTATTTTCTGCATGATTTGTCCTCTCAGAAAATGAGCAGACTCAGGCTTGTGAAAATGGAAATTGATTTACTTTCTATTTTTCTTGAGCTCATCTGTTTCAGGTCTGCTTCTTCTGGGATGTGCTAGGAGGCTGCACTGCTTTCCAGTTGTGGAAATTTCTCTTAAAAGGAACAACTAAAAGAGACTTGGAATGAGAATACACCTGGCTAATTGGTTTCCCATCCAATACTATATCTCTTACTAAGCAGTGGCAGCCTTATGAGTAATGTAGGTATTTTCTCCTTTTCTCAGCTGGAGCTGCTCCATTCTACATAATATTTCTATAGACAATATCAAGCATAAAGGGTACAATTATATGCTAAATGATAGTAATGATTTTCAGAGGTGAATTACAGAGCTTTGGCCCACTTTGGGGGAAGTGTAATTAATGTTGCTGCCAATGTCTACTGGCAAGCCATCGCCACAAACTAGCCATGTGATTTCATAATAAAGCGCCATTGTGATCCACAAAAGCAACACTATCCCTTTAGGTGCTGGATTAGAATCCAGGCGAGTCCACAATATAGTCTTTACACATCATCAACTTCCACACAGGACATAAATTGCTCTAATATAGTAATACACTGAAATCTCAGACCAACTGTTTGTCATCGGATTAGAATGTGATGACACAAAATAAGGATGTGAGATGGAATCTGTGCTGAGGTCTAAATTCACATTGAAAGTCTGGAAAGAAAAGACTGTTTATAAAATTATAGCCCAGGAATCGCTGCCAAAGTCAGCCTTTGGTGCAGCTGTAAGTCGGATGGAATCCACTTCCCTGACATCAGACCCACCCACTGGAATGCCGCTCCCCAGACTGGAGCTTCCCTGACTGGAAACAGCACGTCACACTGCAAAGCAGGGGCTGTTATGCCAGTGCTGTTGGCCTGATTGGTAGTCATGGCTGGTAGTAGCTTGCCTTCTCCCAGCCAGCAAAACAGGAGGCCACGAGAGCCCTGGCGGTCTCAGAGCTCACGTGTGTCCTCCCAGGTTTTGAGTTTTGCTCAAAAGTTGCCATATTTCATGCAACCTTCACCTTGGACCATGAGGTGCTTGTTCTCTCTCCTTTGTCCTTTTTATCATTCTTCCCCAATTCCCTTCTTCATATTCTATTCCCGAGAGCTGATGACTTCCTTGGGCAGGCCTGTTTCCATAGGCATAGTGCTGTATCCTTTACAAATCCCAAGGACACATTTTTGTTTGCTGTTGTTGAGAAACATTTGGGCCGTATGTAAAGATGGAATAGAAAAACTTCATGCAGAAGTTTTCTTTGGATGAGAGAATAAATAAAGTTTGATATAATTATTTATATACTTCGGAAGCTCCCAGATGACTATCTTAAAGGTTTTTAAACATATACATAATGTTTGGAGATATACAGTCACAATATAAAAATATTTAAATAACTTTTAAGTGGTTTAGGGGCAGTGGGATGGTGAGAGTGGTGGGCATGAAGTTAAAGTAAGCTTTGCTAATGGCATGGATGGAACTGGAGAGCATTATGCTAAGTGAAATAAGCCAGGCGGTGAAAGACAGATACCATATGATCTCACCTATGAGTGGAATCTAATCAACAAAACAAACAAGGAAGAAAAATATAACCAGCAACACTGAAATAAAAAACAAACTGACAGTAACCATAGGGGAGGAGGGAGGGAGTTAACAGTGAAAAAGAAGGGGGGAGGGTCATCAAAGAACATATATAAAGGACCCAACGACAAAGCCAAATGGGGGAAGGATTGAAGGTGGGAAGTGGGGATGCATGGGGCTGGAAAAAGTGGTGGAGGGAAAACGTTGACAAAAAACAAAACAAAACAAAACAAAACAATACAAAACAAAAATAGGCAGGGGGAGGTTAAGAATAGTATAGGAAATTGAGAAACCAAAGAACTGATATGTACAACCAATAGACATGAACTAAGGGGTGTGGAATGATGGGATGGGGTGCAAGATGGAGGAGATAAAGAGGAGAAAAAGTGGGACATATGTAATAGTATAATCAATAAAGTAGACCAAAAAAATAAATTGAAAGAAAAATAAAGTGTGACAGGTTCCTAGCAAAAAATAAATAAATAAAATAATGTTTGGAGTTACATAGTCACAATATAAAAATATTTAAATAACTTTTACGTGTTTTAGGGGCAATGGGATGGTGAGGGTGATGGGCATGAAGTTAAAATAAGTTTTGCTAACTGTTTTAATATGTGTCATGTAAGTTGATCCTCATAAAACCAATGGTAGGTAGGAGGACTAGAGATTCATTCAGTTTTATACACAACGAAATCGGTGTTTAAAGGTGTAAAGTGACTTGCCCAAAGTTATCTCCTAAGTGACAGAGCATAAATTATTAGAATCTAAGTCTTCTGACTCTTAACCCAAAGTTCTACCTCTCAAAACCCATTTGGTACTTGGGTGCAAACAAATAAATTCATAGATTCAGAGCAGTGGATTAGAATGAACTAATCTTTCTACTTCTCAGCTATGGTTCACATACAAAAACGCCCTGCCAGTCTCAACTGCACCTTTATAGTTAGCCTTTTCCATACTGTGCCTTTTCCATATGATGTAAACTCCCACCTGCCATCAACCAACAGTTAACAGCTACTCATTATGGATCAGCTTGTTAATATTTGTTCGCAGTGATTTCTCGAGCACTTGCTATGTGCCAGGCTCTCCACTAGCTTATGAGCTATTAATTAACATAGTATTCTTTGTATTGGACCATCACCACAAATGCTGTAAAATGAACTGATCACTGCAGGTACCAAAAGTTTGTTTTGCAATTAATTCTTGGTTTGTCAGGCTCAGTGAAAGGACATCATAAACCTTAGAGGTTCCACTATTTATACTAAGCGTGGAGTACCAGAGTGGGTACTCCTTTATGAGATCAGTGTCAAAACTGAGTAGCAAAAGATGAACAAGAAAAAAAAAGAAGCACGGCAGATGCTGAGAAGATGCCTTCAAATCACCAGGCTCGAACGCAGGTGGATAGGAACCAAGGGACATTGGCTGTGAGCAGAGTGAGTCTGCGCTGTGATCTGAAAACTAAGGACGGCAGGAATTCTTAAGAAGGCGAGGCAAATGCAGACGGTCCACTCGAGTTCGCAGTAAATTTTCAGCTCTACTGGCTTCTTCTGAAGACTTTTCAGGCAAGTCGTTCTTATGGTTTCAAAGACACTGTATCATGATCCCAATTCTGACTTTCAGATGTTTCTTTTGAAGGATGTTCTTAAGGAAAAGAAAAATTCTGTTGTATAAATTATTATAATAAAAATTTCCACGGTGACCTTTGCTTTTGTTTTTTTGCCTGGAATTAACTATGGTCTCAAGGCCTTTCTCAAGATGCTATTGCCCCATAAATTCTTCTCTTCTTCCTAAGCTTTAGATGTTCTTCTGTTATAATAAATATCCATGATTTGTGGATTTGGAAAATCAGAACAGTTATTGTGCTTATAGCATGTGACTTTATAAAAATTTATCTTCAAACAAATAGCTATCCCTCACTTCACATTTCTACCTCATTTCTTTCCAAGATTATTACTCAGAAATCTAAAGGGTTGCAATTATGATGTCTTTCTCCTTAAAAGCAACAGAGATATAATTTTCTGTTTTGATACACCAATAGATTATTAGACCAAAGCCTTTAGCTAATCTAATTACTGTTAAGAATCAAATTCATAAGAAAATAATCTTGTCTATACACATTTTGTCTATACAGCACCCTGTGAACTTGATCAGTAATCGGGTTAATTTAATCAATGTACACAATTCACACCCCTTTAATCAAGCTTAGTATCCTACGATGGCTTAAATATCCCAATTTCAGAATTTATTTTTCAAAGATGACTTTTTTGACCCTAGCTCTATAAAATGGAAGTGATGGAATGACGAAGCATAAAAATAAGTGCGACAAGTCCTAGTCAGCCAATTATACCTTCTCTCAACCCGAGACCACGTATACTTTCGAGAAACGGTTTTATCATGTATGAGAGAAGAGGACTGTAGGTGAAGCGCACAGTATGAGAGGGCAAAGGCACTCAAACGGGGAGCTTTTGAGGAAAACAATGTTGTCCAAAAAGCTAAAGTATTTCTATACCTGTGTTACAGGAAACAACCATGACCCCGAGTCCCTCGCGTGGTGCCTCCATTACCTCACCTCCACTCTTTCAGTGATCCACTGCTGTATAAAGAACTACCCCCCAAATTAATGGCTTTAAACTACAACTGCTTTTGTCGTTGCTATTGTTGTGGCTGTTCACAGTTCCGTTGGCCAGAGCTGGGGCAGCGCTCGGGAGGGTGGCCCCGTTCCACAGAGCATCGGCTGGAATTGGAATGTCCAAGGTGGCTTCCCTGCGGCTGCATCCAGTAGGCGGCTGAGATGGGCTGGAAGTCCCAAAAATGCCTCCCTCGGTGGTCTGGTGCCTCTGTGCACTCCTGTGTAGCCTTCGTTTGTCCACGTAGCTAGTTTGGACTTTTTCACAGCATGGTGAGCCCACATCTTACCAGGTGGCTAGCTTTTACCAGGAGTGAAAACAGAAGATCCAGATCAGTTGACCCCAGTCTGTGAAGTTACACAGCATCAGTGCATGCTATTGGCCAAAACCACGTAAAGGCTCAGACAGCCCAGGTTCATGGATATCATGAATTAGACTTCTCCTCCGGCTGAGAACAGAGACAAAAGGAACCCACAGCCATGTTTTGCAGTCTGGCATTCTCGCCCACCAACAGTGTCATTGTTCATCAGCTCAACCCTATGGCGCTAAAGTTTAACACCCCTTCTCACCTTTGAACCATCTTATCTGCCTTCCAAGATCCCTGAAACCTGAAATCCAAACAGTTTAATGATACCAAATTAGTGTCTGTCTTGTTGTTGCCAGTAGTTGGGGAGGAGATCAATATTAATGAAGAGAGAAGCTATAAACATTGCTAATGAGGATGAAGCAAAAGAGACCTGGCTACCCTGGGTATGTGCTGCAGCATGTGATGGGTAAGAGAATGCTAGATATGAAAGCCTGGGCCTTTGATGCTCCCACAATAACACCACCACCAAAGTTAGCACTATGGATAAATTTTAATAGATGATGTCTTACAAAAAGCTCTTTGCTTGAAATTCAGCCCAAAGACTAAATTAGAGTCAAAGCTCCAGTCAGGTAACTGTGCTATACATGTGAAGAATTGATTTTCTTATTTTCAGCTGTCAGACCTGCTACAAAGAATGAGTTTTAATTCTGGGGATGTTATTAAACTCCTTGCTTAACTGGCAGAAAAATGGAACTGCTAGCCGGGTGACGGTAGAGCTGCTGTCGGATTGAATGACACCTGTCAGAGTATGATGAATGACCCTCTCTTCCCCACAATCCCCTGTTCTGTCACTCAGGTGAGGCCCATTAATCTTCATCGTGGGCCTGTCAGGCTAGGCACCCATGACGACAAAATGTCTTGAAGCATTTACCCCCAAGATGCACGGAACAATACGATCTTCTCATTGTCAGAGCCACATAAAATTAGCATAATTTATTATGACTCCCCTCCCCCTCACTATCTCTATCACCAGCCCCCCCAAAAGCAAGTGGGGGCTAGATGGGATTAGACAGATGGAGTGTAGGACCAGACTGCCAACTACGAAGCCCCCTGCAGTGCCTGATGACGGGGGGAGCATCTCTACAAACCAATCAAAAAGCTGGCAGTTCAATTACAGAGTAATAAAGGGACATTCATCATTCAATTAGGCACCTGTCATGGTTTCACAAAAGGGAAAACTTCTAACCTGAGACTCTGGGGAGAAGATGCTACAACCAGGAGACAAGGAAATAAATGAAAAAAGGGACAAAGTCAATTACTGGCCAACCAGATAAAAGGATATGTTAAAAATAAGGGGAAACTTCTCCCTAGGCAAAAATCAGGAAAGTTCCGAGACCTTACCTAGATTAAAAGGGGAGAACATTAAAAGTAGCATGGCGCCCTCTTCTATAGTACATATCATGATTGAATTTCCCCCTAGAAGCTACTCAGGAAACTAAATTTTGTAAGGAAAAAAAATAAGGAAAAAGGAGTAACTCTGTTACTCAAAAGCATTGTTCTTTAAATGACTAAGACATGAAGGCTAAGAGAAGAAAACCTAGGCAGACATTGAACTTTGATGCATCACCGTACCGATGGGGTATGAATGATTTCAAGTGGCATTTTGAAAATATGATGCCCTGCTAATGATTAGAAATAAGAGTTGACAAATTTGGTTTTTTAGCAAGTGTATATGCTGGTAATTGAAGCCAGAAAAAAAAAATTTCAAAGTAAAGAAATTTCTTTCTTTTTTGTTTAACTAAAACTCATTCTTATGATCTAATGGCTATTTCCTACCTCAATGCTAAAGCTAAAGCTGCCAGAGGTCTTGTGATGCGAGATAAGCAAATGAACCACAGAATGTTAAAGCTAGAAATAATAATAGCAATGAGCTTAGCCAGCCCCCTCACAGTTTGGGACACACAGAGCCAGGACCACCCACCCAGGGCAATGTTTCTGTAAATTACCTTATAAATTTCTCTTAGGGGCTGGACATCACACCTCACCTCTACTCTCATCTCAGGCTCACTTCCTGGCTCAGCGCTGCTTCCCATATGCTTCAATATTATTTTCTTAAAGATTTTTTGATCAATGGGAAATGTTTTAAAGAAAAAAATGTTAGCAAAGCTTCTCATGTTATAAATAGGCACAGATAGAGTCAAAAGTATTTCTATTTTGAATGGAAGTTTGCATATGACCATTTTTCAGAAATGATCATTCACTCTAGTAACCTTTCTCTGTAGATTGTCAGGAGAAAGATTTGTAATGCGTTTATTGTTTCTTTTGATAGAGATTCAGGCCATAGGTTTCATGTAATATTCATCATGTGTCATGGTCCAGGCACCAGGCTTTCAGACGTGGGTTTTAAAGGCCCTTAGATTATTATATTATGCCCCCTCTACTTGATTCTGGGGAAGAGAACTTCTTCTCTTTCCTTCTTATCTTCTTTGTTTATTTTCTTTTTAAGTTTTTTTCACTTTCATTTTCTTATTTGAAAAAATACTTGACCCTTGCTCTAGATAAACTATACATCCAAGATGAAGTTAATTTTTTGAACAACTATCTGGGGAAATGTAAGGTTCTACATAGAGAAGAGAGATGCTGAACTCAGACTTTTGTGGGGATAACCAAAAAAAGGTCTTCTTTTTAGGCTTTAAGATCCTTATGAGGGAATAAAAATCTATGTCATGCTAAATTCATAGATTTGTATATCTGTGCAGGTATACACACACACTGCATCACAACACAAATGTACAAACACACACCACACACCATAAACAAATTCCTTTCGATTTTGATTTTAAAAGCTCATCTGCAGGAAAAAAAATCGGGGTCGACCTCATTCTGCTTTATACTAAGATGTATCAATAAGCCCTCTCTGCTGTTTTTCATAAGCCCTTAAATGTCATATCCCAAAATTAGAAGGACGGGTCATTCCATCCGGAATGTATTTACTGGGCAAACAGGCCTCTGTAAAATATATTGTTGATTCCCTTGGAGGAAGTGAAGAAGGGAGGAGAAGAAATGACTTTTGCCACCTCCTCTCCCCATCTCTTGGTTAGTCATGTTGATGCATTTTTAAATCTAAGAGAGATTGTAGCATTTTTCTAGGTTTAAATTTTTCATTGGAAAAATACTGTAGAAACAAGATTAGAGGTGGAGGGTGAAAATCACTGAGGTTGTAGTCACAAGGAAAAACTTCTGGGACAGAAGAGTCTTCCTTCCTTCCTTCCTTCCTTCCTTCCTTCCTTCCTTCCTTCCTTCCTTCCTTCCTTCCTTCCTCTTTCTCTCTCTCTCTTCTTTATTTCTTTCTTTCTTGAAAGAGGGGAAGGGAGAGAGAAGGAAAGGGAGAGAAACACCAATGTGTGAGAGAATCAACAATCCCACACCTCCCAACCTGTGAGGTTGCCTCTCACACACACCTCAGCCAAGGACCTGGTCTGCAACCCAGGCATGTGTCCTGACCAGGAATTGAACTGGTGGCCTTTTACTTTGCAGGATGACACCCAATCAACTAAGCCACACATGTCAGGGTAAGGCTTTCTTTTAAATTGAGGATTAAATTTCTAACCAGGAGCATAGCAAAATCTCAATAAATGTTCATCAATACTAACAGAACAAAGATTTAGGAGAGTTAAATCTAATAAAGTGTTATACATAACCACAATACACAAAAAGTTCTTCATTTTGTTTATGTGCAAATTTACCTTGTGAGACCAATGTGTGTGATGGTGGTAGGACACCCCACCAGGGCCAGAATTCCTACTAACTGCCATGAACCAGCTGAGATCCCAGGTGGCCAGTTCATTTGAACTTTTACTCATTTGTAAAATAAATGAATTGAAGTAAATGACGTTAAGGCCATCTCAACATATAATTATTTGATTTTCCAATTCATATCCTAAAGTTGTATTTTCAGAATGATCTCCCTTGTTTTGGTGAAGCGGTCAATGATTATTGGAAACCAGCCTCCAATTACATTTCCAAAAATAAGGAAGGTTATATCCTTTTCAATCACATGTAGTGAGTGTGGAGTGGATACTATAAATATCACAGATAATACAGAAAGGACCTGTTGCCTCTCAGCCTTGAGTACCCCTCACTGCTCCCAATGAGAATGTCAATGCTGGACCCAGTGCCCACTGCTTATGTAAATTGCCTGAGTTTAACCCGCTTCAGAGACCCAAGTTCAATTCCGTCGTTAGCACGTAAAGATAAACTGAAATTGACAGAAGTTCATATACAACAAAGGGTAAGTTAATTCCAAGTTTGCTCTTTTTATTATAACCAACAATTCCATTCTAATAATTTTAAAGTTTTTGAGTTGAACAGAATTTTTTTTTTTTTAACCAGAATGCTTAGCTAAAGAAAACACAAAAATCCAGGAGCTTAAAGCCATGTTTCTCAATGTGTTTCATGTCGTGGCACACACAGAAAATGGTTAGATGGTAAAAACCTCACCACTGAAAGATACACCATCATTTTATATACCACCAAGAAAGAAACATAGTTTCCCCCACCTTTCATCCCAGAGCTTGGCATCTAATAGTTTTCATCTACTGAACCTTCCTTTCCTCCGACTCATAAGGCACTTGGCTGTTCATCCCTTCTGTGACATCCTTGGCTTCATCCATATCACCCTTACATCTGCTTCTCTATTTGCTGCCTCTCTGTGCATACAATGACTTTCGTGCTTCGATGCTGAATCATAATATGTTTTACTGAAGACACTTTAAAGGAAACTCAAATCAGTGCAAGCAGTACAACGTACACCACTCAGCTGCCATTAGGACAATGTGAACAGCTGCCACCAAGTTTAGCCTGGCTATGGCTAGGTGATGAGAATTATCTTATCTTTTGAGCCACCTGGTCAAAAGCAAGTAAAAAATTTATATATTGATAAGGAAACATCTTTGGATTTCAGAGATGTTAAATGAGGAGGAAAAGTGTATCTTCAAATCCATGAAATAAGAATAAATGGATAAGGCTCCTCTTTGTCCAGGGCAACCAGTCTGAGGGCCCCGGCTGCCCCAGCCCATCCAGGGGCCCCAAGGACGAAAAGGGACAATAGCTTGAGCACATTCATAACCCATTCTCGGCTTGGCACACTGATAACGAGAGCCAGCTTAGGGGCCTGCGGAGCCAACTGCCAGAAATATTTCACTAAATAAAAAATCTGTAGAATTGCAACAGTTGAGATGTGACAAATTAGAATCCATTTGACCAAAGTCACTAACTGCCTGCCTTTGGTTTTGCAGTCTGCCTTACCAAAGCTAGAGCTTTATGTCCATGTCTTCTTATCTCTTTATATTCTTTTGGGGAATTTGGATCTTTGCTCTTTTTTTCATTACAGGTTTCCCCACTATCTAAAGTAGAGTGTTCCTATGAAACCTTTCATAAGCCAAAATGGCATAAAGTGAAGGAGCAACCACTTCTTACTAATAGGACACTTCTTACTAATGAACGAACAAAATTAATAGAGATAAAGCACCGATGCTACAGACACAGCTCAAAGCTATGGCAGCCTGATGCTGAGATGCTGAGGGCAGTTCCTGGGGAAGGAGCTTGGTGGTGCCGCTGTCCCTGCTCAGATATCACTACTTGTATAATGGCTAGCTGCAAAATAAATGCTGGACACTATTTTTGCTTTCCAGCTTTTTTCATAAAAGCAAAAATCTTCTTCAAATTTCTTTCAGTCATCAAAAGTGGTACCAATGTAAGTCTCTCAAAAAAGCAAAATGGCGTTAACATGAGCTTTCAAAAGACAGGGCGTACTATATTTGAATAGTTGTAACTGGTTGGGGATATTGCTAGGGAACGGAATGTCCAAACAGCCACCTGGTCAAAAGCAAGTCCTCACACCTATCTCTCACACCTATCTCTGCTTTTTCCTTTTTTATTGACCTGCCTTTCAGGTAGTACCACTTCTATTGTCCATCATTCTACCTGTCTAGAACAAAAGGGAAGCATGTTAAGTCCTCTCCTGTCCTTTTTCTCACTATATGAGGCAATGACTTTGGTCAGCATCACAGTATTGTACTTCCTGAGGAATGGAAATTGCCTTCCTTGGTTTTCCTTGGCTGACTCTGAACGAGTGACACAAATAACAGGTTCAAGGTGTAAGTCCCAGCCCTTGACCTCTGCCCCACTCCAAAGCTCGCTCACTCCAACTTCATTGGTCTTTATTGTGGAGGCTCATTGAAATCCTCCTCTCACTTTAAAGTTATCTAGACCATGACAGTCACCTAATTATGACAGTCAGTCCTAGTAAAACGCAATTTTGTTCAATTTTAATAAGTAATTTCTTTAAGGCATCTTAAGTAGGCCTAGGTAGAACTGGGTACCAGCCAGACTCAGGGACTTTGCCTCGAGTCTGCAAACATGTCCTCTGTAAAACCCAGCGAGTAAATGAGAAGTTTCGTTTTGTTTTGTTTAGTTTATATTCTTGTGAAACATGCAGGTAGTGCTCAGGCCTCCACCTCACAGTCTGTTTGACTATAGATAGACAGGACTGAACATTAGGCATGACTGAACACCCATAATTCATTCATTTATTCGTTCACTTACTCATTTACTCATTTGGTGAGTGTCTGTTATGTGTCGGGCATTATGCTGGGAATTGAAAATACAAAGGTAAGTAAAACCTAAGCCCTGTTTTCTAGGAATTCACAGTCCAGTGGGGAAGAATCACACACAAATAGATAATTATTACACAGTGTGATGAGCAAACTGTCAGTTAGGCCCTGAGTATTAAGGGTCCAAAATGTCAAGGCTGTCCTAATCCCCAGAGACTCTCAAAAGTTAGACACCCCTCTGGTAGACTTCCATCATCATGTGTGATATTCTGGCTGAGAATTAAGAAATGGTGATGGTGTCTGAGCAGAAGAAAGGGGAACTACAGAACAGAGGCTTTGTTTCCACACCAGGTAAGAAAAGGGAGGGTTAACAAAAGTAATCACACCAACACAAAAAGAGGAAGAAGATAGCGAAGTATCAGGAATGCAGCTGGATGAATAATTGATGAGCTGGTGGCCTAACAGAGAGTCTCATTAATATGATCCTGCAGGTTCATTAAGTACTGTTCCAGTCTTTTCTTAGAGGGGGCCTCCTGAGTCTTGATTAGGAACTGTGTGGCTTTCACTTTGACATCAGAACTTTGAGCCTTGGTTTTCGACAACTGCCTCAGAAGCTCCTATCCTTTTACCCCAAAACCTTTTAGAAGCTCTTCTCGATCTTTCTCTCACTAATCATGGGCCCCTAACCATGACAGTCAGTCCTAGTAAATAATATATCAAGATAAATGATAATTGTTCTGTTTTAAGTGTCTCCTAATGAGCATCATAAATTAAAAATTAATATTGCAAAGACTGTATGAATAGCATCAAATCCATAAACAAAGCAGCGGGTATCACACTTGCAAATGAAAGCTAAACACCTCCCTTGCCTTCTTTTCCATTCCCCAGCTCTGTCTACCCTCCCCCAACTCCTTCCCACCTTTATCCTTGTTCTGCAGATCTGAAATTCAGGCTACAAAGAATTATATTACAAACAACAATACTAATCTGTTTTTTTCCCCCACAGATTATTTCTGGTCTGCCATTTACCTATCTGGCTTAGTGTGATTTGAAGACCCAATTCCAAGATTTTACATCTCATTTTTTCTTTTCCTTAACCATAGTTGGAGAAAGTAGAATTGAATTATGAAAAACTTTTAAAATCATTTTTTTTATTTTTCAATTACAGTTGACATTATGTTATTATATTAGTTTCAGGTGTACACTCCAGTGATTAGACATTATACAGCTTAGAAAGTGTACATCCTGATAAATCTCATACTCATCTGACACCATACATAGTTATTAGAATATTATTGACTATATTCCCTATGCTGTAATTCACATCCCCATGACCATTTTGTAACAACCAGTTTGCACTTGTTAATACCTTCACCTTTGTCACCCATCCTCCCAACCCCTCCCATCTGGCAACCATCAAAATGTTCTCTGTATCTGCGTCTTTCTGTTCTGCTTGTTTGTTTATTTTGATTTTTAGATTCAGTTGTTGATAGATACATATTTATTGCCATTTTATTGTTCACATTTTTTATCTTTTTTTTTCTTCTTCTTAAAGAAGGCCCTTTAACATTTCATGCAATACTGGTTTAGTGGTGATGAACTCATTCAGCTTTTTCTTGTCTTGGATGCTCTTTATATATCATTTGATTCTAAATGATAGCTTTGCTGGGTAGAGTAATCTTGGTCGTATGTGCTTACTTTTCCTCAATTTGAATATTTCTTGCCATTCCCTTGTGGCCTGCAAGGTTTCTGTTGAGAAATCAGCTGATAGTCTTATGGGAGCTCCCTTGTAGATAACTAACTGCTTTTCTCTTGCTGCTGTTGAGATTGTTTGTTTTTAACCTTTGGTATTTTAATCATGATGTGTCTTGGCATGGGCCTCCTTGGGTTCATCTTGTTTGGGACTCTGCACTTCCTGGACATGTATGTCTATTTCCTTCACCAGGTTAGATAATATTCTGTCAAATTTTCCAACAGTTTTTCAATTAGTTGCTCTCTTTATTCTCCATCTGGCACCCTCATGATGCTAACATTGGTATACTTTAAGTTGTCCCAGAGGTCCGTTACACTATCTTCCTTTTTTGGATCCTTTTTTTCTTTTTGCTATTCTGCTAGGGTGCTTTTTGCATCCTTGTATTCCAAATCACTGATTTGATTCTCAGCTTCACTAACTCTACTGTTGATTCCCTAGAAATCATTCTTCATTTTGGTTAGTGTAGCCTTCATTTCTGACTGGTTCTTTTCTATGATTTCTATGTCCTTTTTCATGCTGTTGAAGTTATGCTTGTGTAAATAGCCTGGACCACATGGCAGTCTATTTCTTACTATGAATAAATGCATTGGCTTTATTCTGAATACAAAAATTTCACTTGCTTCTGGATTGAAGGGACAAAGATTTCCTACCCTCACTGACTGCCAAATTCTTTATACTAACTCCATATGAACTCCAAGTCCCTAAATGCTATCTCTCAGTGGATTTGCTGTTTTTTCTAATCCAAGGACTTGAATGTTCACACAGCCACATATGGAGAAAATATAAAAACAATTCACCTCTTTGGCAAGTGAGCTACATAACTAATAAAGGTAGTTTCACTTCAGGCCATTATCCAGGATACTTTTATTAAACTTAGCTGAAATGCCATCCCTGTGCCTCTGAGGACTGTGTAAGTACTCATTGGTGCTGGCATTGTTGCCACAATAATTTTCTCACAAAACTGAGACACTACAGTCATAATAGTATGACAATGAAAAATTGGACCTCTCTCTCCCTGGGCTACTCTAAACCCAGCAATGGCTAAGCCTCCCCAAAACCAAAGTGCTCATAAGTACATACAGTGCATTAGCTAATTAAATTCACTGCAGAACCAGAATTCCAAGAACAGCAGTAACACATTTTTATTTATAAAAATGTCCCCATTGAAACAACAGATCTGAATGCAAATGTAAAACTAAGCATTCAATGATGCTCAGTTTCACATCTGTCAACATTTTAGAGAAACTTCAAGTGGAATACATTTGTGGTTCTAGAAATTCATAGTTTATGCATAGAATACATTTGAGGAAACTTTGTTTTCATAGGTACCCAGATTTCACAAGCCTTTGAAGCTAAAAGGGATCATGAGAGTCATGTAGACCTACCCGATTTAATGTGTGCGATGAAAGTTCAGAGAGGTTGAGTCATACTCAAGGTCGCTCACATGATTAGATTTTAGGAAATCTAGAGGCTAAAGAGAAATCCGGGGCAGGTTTCACATTGTGCCTTTGCATTTGAATGGCAAGCGACTCCATCTGAGATCAAGGTCTAAGCCAGACAAAATTCACTGGCCACCTGACCTTTTGGTATTTTCACAGGCAAAACTGAATAAAGAACTGAAACATTTGCCCAAATTGCTTTGGTTAAGTTATCGAGTTTAGTTTAGTTGTTTTGTTTTTTTTAATAGAAACAATGTAGAATAGGCAGTGTGGCACATCTTGTAGTATTTAAATATTAATAACGTCATATATGATATAAAATTTGTTTTTATTATATGAGTATTCTTTCACAAAAAAATTCATGTTTCAATTTTTTCTGTATATATATACACAGATACATACACATCTAAGCTGGGTTATAATGTAAATGTATTTACTACCATGTGTCATACTAAAAAAATAATGGGACTTCTCTTCAGTAGAAATTTCACTTTTGCCACCACTTTAAAAACAAAACAAAACAAAACAAAAGATCAATAGCACCATCTCATAAAAATTTGAGGAACTTCATGTTCAATAGTCACTTTTTTTTAAATCACTGCAGCCTAAAATGTTGTTTCTAACCTAGGCTGAATACAATGTTCTATAGATTACTAATAAGGAAACAAAATGTAGGAAACTAATGAAAATGACAACAGAAGAGAAAGGAAAATAGGACATTTCTTCATGGTTTTAAGATACCATTTTTTCTCTTTCTTAAAATCAAAACGAGGTAAATAACAAATGTAATGCACTCAGTTCTTTGAACATAGCAAATGTTCACTAATCGGCATTGCATGAATGTTGAATGAACTAAGAGCTAATTTTTGCCTCAGCTATTAATTTGCTATGCAAAGTTAAGCAAAGTTCTTAACTTCTCTGAACTCCAATTTTCTCAACAGTTAAAAAAAAAAAAAAGACTGGGCAAGAGCAGCATTTTTTTTTCTTTTTTCTTTTTTTCAGGAACATTGGCAGAACTCTTTCCATGGAATGTTAATAGATGGCTCATGACAATAACGTATTATGGATAGGCCAATAGGTGATCCCGTCACCAAATTTCTTCGTTCTCTATCCCCACCTATATATTCATCATCACTCAAAGTCCTAGCTTTCTGGTGTAGAAACAGTGGCCTCTAAAGAAGAAAAACAAAAAAGTAAAAGAACCCAAAGAAGACCAAAAAGATAAAATTATGTATATAATCAGAGTATATATATTTATACTCTGAATTTCTTTAATAGAAAAAAAGGTATATCCAACTACATAGATCACATTCTATTAATCCACTCAAACTAAAGAACAATATTTATGGCTGTGAATGAGTAGCCTCTTTTATTTCCTGTACATCTTCTATTTTCATACATCTGACCTTTTACCAACAGGACAAAGAAACAGGAGGCATTTTTGTTTGAAATCAATGCCTTGTCCAAAAGACAGCACAGCAACAGGCAGTCCGCACCGTGTGTTCAGGAGTGGTCCTGTAGGGTCAGTACCTACCTGGAGACCTGGAGGTAGCCCATACTCCAGCTGCCTGCATCTGTGACATTGGAATAAAGCAAAGCCAAATGAGCCCAGGTCTGGAATTGCATCTGCCACCACCTGCAGCTGCAGCTCTGGCTTGCTGACTAACACTGGAGTCAGAAAATATAGGTAACCATTTCCATGAAGGGATTCTGAGCTTGGGTAGTCAGAAAACACAGTTTATCTGAGGAATCACAACATAATAGTTAGAAGTATAGTATGAAATCAGACAAATCACTGAGAACTCTATGCTTCAATGCCCTTATGAAGAATGGGAACAAAAAGAAAGCCTACCTCGTAAATTGTGGAAAGACTTAAATGAGAGAATACATTTCTAGAACTTGACCCAATATCTGATATTTGCATGCTCGATAAATGGTATATTTTTATTACAGTATAACTGAAACCAGAGCATGATCAAGAGCACAAGGATAAGGAAATTTTTAATGATATATTAGTGCAGAGACATTCTTCTGTGATGTAAAATGCATGGGAAAGACACCAAGGAGGTGTACACACTGAACTGGAGCCTAGTGCTGCCTTTATGGTCCATTTTATTCACTTTACTCTAGCAAATGGATTGGAAGAGTTGAAGAAAACCAATTGGTCACCCCTAGATAATTAGCAAATCTTGTATTTGGCGGGTAAAATGGGTAGCCAGAGAAGCATCCATTTCTCAGGAGACATCCTTTCTCTGTAGCTTTCCATTCTTTTCTTAAAATCACAACATGTACCAAAAATGTCTAGGTATTTTGCAGCCATTCTGCCTTCTTAAGTCTTCAGTATGCCAATAAACACCTGCTAATTATTATTATTAAGCACTGATATTTCATGCCCTGGTCTGTAATCACTGTTATGTGATCAATGATGGCCTCATTTTACCCTGTTGCTCTTTCATCTCAGGGAACTGGAGACAGAAGGATGGAGAGGCGTAGCAGCTTGCCCAAAGGTGCCACAGTCTGCACAAGTGACTGGGCCACTGGATCCTTAAATGTGGCAATCAGTCAGATCCATTCTGGACCTTTAGCCATCCCACCCAGCATGCAAATCAGGTTCACACTCACTTTCCTGAGCTACTTGGGTGGAGAGCACAAGCCTCGATTCTTCCAGGTGTCTGTGCTGCAGAAATGGTTGACAGGCTGACACAAGGTATATTTTGGGAGGAAAATAACAGTAAAGACTTAATTAAAGGATATCTGAAGAAAGCAAAAGAAATTACCCAACCTATCTACAAACCACACACTGGAAATGAATGGGTTCTTTAGTGTTTGGGACATTTTAGTGTTATAAAAATGTAGACTATAGAGCTATTATATCAAGTAATTTATGGGGTGAATATTATAATTCATTGAATGTCATGACTTATCTTTTATTCATATAGTTACTATTCCATTACCAGAGAGGAGGATTGTCAAAGGTTAATTATTTTAAATTGCTCCGGCAAATTTATTTTGATTTGTACAATTTTTTTTTGAATAATCATAGGTCTATATATTCATACATCTTTATGAGCCTTCTTTTGAAAAAATAATATTCTTTGATGAGGCAGTTAAAGCTAGATAAATGCCTTAGTAAAGTCTTTAAAATATATTTCCTTTAACTCTGGGTGTAGACCTACAAAGAATTGTTACATTATTAGCGGTAGTATTATTATTATTGGTATCATCAGTCTTTTTTAGGACTTTCTATTTTTTTAAAGAAAAATTCCAATAACAAACGGCCAAGAAATAGAACTTTAACTTTCTCAAGGGGTCGGTCATGGTTCATAGTATCTTTTAGCTCTGGGTCACTGTCTGGAATGACCCCCTAAATGGTGGATGAGGGAGCTGTCAGCATCTGCTCTCCACTGTGCCCCACCTCTGCTTCCGTGACGCTGCTCCTTGGCCAGGGGTAACACCTCCTCAGAACCTGAAAACTGGCCTCCGCGGGAGAACAGACACTGGAAGGTAAAGCAAATACCTTCGAGGTTGGGAAAATCATTTCGAATTATAAACCTAAATTAGAAAGGAAGCTAGAAGCAAAAATAAAATGGCTATGATGCATACAATATATACACCCTATAGATTCATCTAGTTGCACCTCCTTCAAAACCTATAGCCTCTCTCAGAGCTATTTTTGTGATTGTGTTTATTTTCTTTTTATTTCTCAAACACAGATGTATGGAGTGTATCTTTTATTAATACAGTCTTATTATGTTGCTTTTTAATTATTCATAAATTATTTGAGAGTGAGAGAGATAGAGTGGAAAAGGTCCAATTTGGAGTCAGAAGACCTAGACTCACATTTAAGTTCTGTGTTTTATTATCTGTGTGGTCTTAGATATGCTGTTTGAGTATTCTGAGACTCAGTTTCTTTTACATCCAAGGGGAATAAGAAAACCTACCTATCTGCTTTGGAGAGTTGGCAGTATGTCACCTAATAATTGCACATTTCTCTGGCTTTATAAAATTCTTGCATATTTATCTCGTTTAATCCCCAAACAACAGTATAAGATGAACACTATTACCCATCCATTTTTATGTGAATTACATAAAAATGCTATTTTTAACAGCATAAGTTATTATTATTTTCAGTCTGTGGATTTTATATCATCAATTTAATATTAACAGCCCTAAGATACAGCCTATGTCTATCTTTTATTTCTTTTTTATTTTATTTTATTCTGTCCTTATATTCCTTTCTTTTAAGTGGCATGATGAATAGATTCAGAAGATAAATTTTGCTAGCACCAAGTGCTTTGCAAAATAAATGCTCAGCAAGATTGTGTCTGTATGTTGCCAGAGTAACTGATTAATTTTACTTGATGCAGGAAGAAAATAATAATCTACCATTTGATCGAAATCTTCACTTTCTAACCAGCTGTACTGATCTCATGCACATGGTGAAATGTTTTCAGAAAGCACAGAAATTCAGTAGTATCGAAATAAAACAGACACCTCTGTAATGCTATTGCTAAAACAAAAGTCACAGTCCATGATCCTGGAAAGCATTAACGGTGGCTCAAGTACAGAAGCAGTGAGGTATTTCCCCATTATTTACCCCACTAGAAGGCAAACACCATCCGAGAGACACCCTTGTCCATTTTGTTCTTGCTCAGTATTTTGGGTGCCTGGCATATGGTTGGTGCTCAACGAATGTGATTTAAGTATAAAGTCTCTCTTAGAGGATATAAATAAGACCTTTAGAAGACGATGAAACTTCACAGTTGAAGAAGAACTTGGAATTTTGAAATGGATTCGGAAGAGAAACAGTGTGGGGGATGGGATTTACTAAAGAAAGATACTCAGAAAAATAAGGGGAGATTATATCGTATAGCTTCCTATAGCTTCAGTGGAGCAGACCATGGTGGGAAGGGGCTCCTTACCTCTGCTGCAAATAGAAGCAGAGTAAATGTGTTCATTTATGGCACAAAAGATGGACAATAGTAAAAATAAATAAATAAATAATATGTAAATACATAGCATGTATACGTAAAATAAATCCTCATTCAGCAGTGGTAGGAAGTGAGTAGGCAACGAGAGTGTTACCGCTCCATGTTGATCATTTGCTACGTGTCAGGAACAGACACGGTGTGTCTCTTTAAACAACATCTCTGCAGTTGGTATTATAGGTGAGGACACTGAGGTTAGAAATGTTAAGTAATTTCTCCAAAGTCACATGCCAGTGGTCAACAGAGCCTGGAATTAGTGCACATATCTACCTTCTGGGTTGAAGTGGTCATTTAAGATACCCATCACATTCAGTCTCAGCGTTGACCAGCTCTATGGTTCTTTTTTCCATGGAGCCTGGAGGACCCTACAACTGGTTTCTGTTTATACATAACAGCATGACAGAAAAAGCTGATTGACAGCTATGATGATGCAGAAGCTTTACTACTGCTGCCCACAGAGTTATTTGTTAAATATATATATGCAAATATTTTACTCTTACTTAAAAAAATCTCCCTTACCCAAATTGCTGTGCAAAATTAGAGCTCAGTGAGATAGAATCACTGAATCAGCAAGTAGAGGGGTTTCGAAACAGAATACATGGCCCCAAACATTATCATTTTCCTGTCTTCTAGCTACACACCAATAAAAGGGTCTTTTCATTGAATTATTCTGCACTGCTGAATAAACTCAATTTATTAGCCAAATGGTGGTCAAATATCCACTTACTTTCGAATGATAGAATCTAGTGTCTAAGTTGAGATTTCTGTGTGAGGAGACACTGGACCATAGCATAGCAGCACTGACAGCAATTTGGGGACTAGAACAGCCCAAGATATTGCTATAAATCATCAAAAGGATGGAATAAAAGGCAGGCCCCCAGAGAGCACTATGGCAACACGCGAACCCACCCTTTCCCCAGTTCCATCAAGCACCACCGGAGAAAAGTGCTCAGCATCTAGTGTCTTTTACCAAAGAAAGTCTGATTCTTGTGGATTGGGATATTTCTATTTTTAATTCTTTTTAACAAAGACCTCCAGATCCAGAAGCTTCCTCAAAGACCTGAGAAGTGCTGCTATGATCACCCCTTCATGTTCCCAAGCTGCTCTGGGATAATGTGGTGGGGGGAAGGTCCCCAGGGGAACAGTTGATTGGATTCTGGCAACACGGACCAAACATCTGCTTCAAACAAAAGACATCTGCATATTTCACATTTATTTTTCATAATTTACAGAAGCAACCTGCCAAAATTCAGCAAGGGAGAATACACTAGCACGTAATTAGCTTAAAGTTTGCTTGCTTTAGAAGTGTGAGCCTGAAGCCTAGAGCTCACCTGGGAGGACATCAAGGAATGGCATAACTGCAGTTTGATTTCTGGAAATTCAGTTTTAGACCTTGTATGCCAGGGCAGAAGACCCAGAGCTGCCAGGCATGGAAGAGAGAAGTAAATATGCCAGAGGTGACACTAGGAGTTCTTTTGTACTCACATCAAATAGAAAAACCTTTGCCCCAAAGGGGTGGCCCAAGGTACTATCATTTATTAAATGACTTAATTAAGAAGAGAGATTTTGCTCCTATCACTTAGTACTGCCCTGCCCAGGTTACATAATGGTGCCATGCTACTTGGCTTTTAATTAAAGATGTGTCTACCAAGAGTATCAACAGTATGCTGATAAATTGTGTGGGGGGTGTTGCATTATTTTTCAAAGCCTCTGAAAGTTGTTACTTACCAAAAAATATTGGATAATATATTTGCTGCCCCAATGATGGCATGTTTGAAATATGTGATGAAAACATCAAGAGACCAAGGCAATGGACAAAATGACCTGTCTTAGTACATCCTGGTGGAGGGAATACAATGAATTATCTGCCCTCTATGAATTTCATCTCCCCAGTTCAATTGAAAGTGTTACAAAGTCATCATTATGTGAGATAACTAAAGCTTGTTTAATTAGAGAACAAAAAGGAAAGACTGAATTTTTGATGACAGAGAAGGGGGGAGAGAGTTTTTTTTTCTTTCCAGCAAAAGTATTTCAACCCTGTGTCCAGTGTTTACAAAAATTACTAGCTATGAGATCCTGTGGAATTTTTGTTATCTTAACTCCAAGGGAAAGGCATATTAAAGCAAAAGGTGCAATGTATTAGGTGCTGAGGTTTTGTTTGTTTGTTTGTTTGTTTGTTCCCTGGTGGGAAGAGAGGCGATATTTTTATTTTGCTCACTATCACCTTCCAGTCTTGGTCATTGCCTTACAAAATTGTGCTCCTTCTTTAGTTGTATACACAATGCTGGCCTTATACAATCTCTGTAACAAAAGCACAGCACTTCCAAAGGATTTAGCATCTCATACGTACAGTGTAGAAGGAGCCTATGCGATCTATGTGCCATGGATAATTCCTTGGTGACTCCCAGCTCGTTCTAAGGAGTGATTTTGTTGAGGTCATTCCAACCAGCTCCTAGTATATGTTCTTGATATCCGATTTAGCACCTCGACAGAGAAATGTGCATGCCAAACTGGTTTGAAACATGAAATCCCAAATCGAAGACCAGTTCATTGAAAACAACAATTTGTTATTACGCGCTAACCTTCTGTTTGAGATGGTTAGTTATCTTTAAAGATGCTATGCTCTAAATTTTAATATACTTAAATTTCAAACCAGTATATTATTATACACATAAACTTTTAATGTAATTATACATTCTCTTCTCTTTTTTGCAGTAGACTCTGAAGAGAGGAGCAGCATGGAAATGGAAAGAGGCTGGGTTTGATTTGAATCAAGAACGAAGGCCCAGATTCGAATCCTGGTTCAACCATCTACAAGCTAGGTGGTCTTGGATCAATTACTTAAACTCTCTGAGCCTCAAGTTTTCTCATGTTCTAGAGGTAGTATTTTTGCTATAAAGATTAAATGAAGTAGCTTGTGTTTGTCAAGGCCTCTAATCTGCCCAAAACTGGCATTCTAACTTTGCGAAGATTTGAACTTGCTTGAACTTAGGTGTCTTCCATAGTATTGAACTCTTTGAAGAAAAACTCATCCCAAAAGAAGAGGGTGTCGGGCAAAAAGACCAACTTTGAAACCAAGTCTGGAAGTTGATTGAGAGGAATAATGTTAACATATTGGTATTTATCAATCTATAAACTTGTATGGAAGTCATAAGTAACTAAAAGTAAAAATTGAAAGGGCTGTTTCTCTAAAATTTCTACAGCATAATGGGGCAGAACTTGTACTATTTAAGGATTTGTCTTCACCACTTCCAGAACAACCCTGGGGCAGGGGGTGGGGGAGTGCTGGCTTTAGTAGCAGTGGCCACGCCTGGTGAAAGCAACAGTAAGGGGACTGAGATGTCCCCAACAGAGGTAACAGCCATGCTCAGAGATAGAACGTTACCCAGCGGAGTGCCCAGGAATTACCACCTCGTGCTGTGCTGTCCACTGTGATACCACTAACCACATGTGGCTGTTTAAATCAAATGATTTAAAATTAAAAATTTAGTTCCCCAGTCTCACTAAGAGATCCAGCATCATAGACAGTTCTATTGGGCAATGTCGGGCTAGTAGATGACCAGTTTGTTCCAAATCATGTGTGAAAGATCCCCTGGAGACCGCTCAAGTGCCTGAAGACTGAGGCAGTGGCATTGGGGCACAATTGAGGTCCTAAAGCAGCAGTTAGGGGTAAGAGTCAGTGCAATGGGAATTACCCTCTTTAACATGACCTCATTTTATCCAAGGCAAAAGCTGAGGAAATTCACTGTATGTACAGAGAAACCCCAGCACATTGCCTTCAACAAAATGGCTTCAAAAAATATTAATCCTCTTCTGCTTGAGATCTCCGTGTCAGCAATTTGTAAGACAGCTATCATTCTGTTGCCAGAACAATCTTCCTACCACCCATATTAGATCCTTAGCCTCTTCAAATTTGCCAAAGACTCTCATCACATAAAGAACGTGAAACACACCAGTTCTTTGGCTTCTTAATGCAGGGCAGAGGGGATAAAGGTGGGGAGGGGAATGGGACAACTGTAATAGCATATTCAATAAAATATACTAAAAAATAAATAAAAAATAAAAGGTAGGCATTTAGATTATATTCATTTGCATATTAAGATATAAATTAATGACTTTTGCCAAGAGGAGCACAGACACTGGAGCCGGGGTATGAATCCCAGACCCAGCGCTTGCTGGCCATGGGTCTCCACCACTGGGTAACCTCTCTGAGTCCCAGATTTCTCATCTGTAAAGGTTAATATTAGCACTGAGTTCATTAAGTTGTTATGAGTGCCTGGTTCACCATCAGCAAGAGAAGAGTGTTTATTAAATGAATATTTGTATTTCTCAACGATCTGGTCCATAATCACATTTCAAGTCTGTCTTTGTGCCCCATTCCTCTTCCTACATTTAAACCATGCATTATTCCCCCAACCTGACTTAAATTCATATATACATCTCCATCCTATATATACATCGTTCAAACCGCGCCTTCCTAAAGAAATTCCCCTATGTTAGTCCTGCTTGAGCACCTTCGTGCTTACTATGGGCTTCAGCACTGCATGACCTTTATTTCATCCCATGCTGTCTTGCTCTTTACAGCTTGGTCTTTTCACTTGTCTATGCTTACCCTATACTGTAAATTCCTCAGGGAATTATTCATTTTCGTATCCCTCCAGGGCATGTTTCTAAAATAGGTGCCCAATAAGTGCTCAGAAGAAGGTAAGAGGAGGGAGGATATGGCATGCCCGTCAGACCAATTCTGTGAAATACCTACTTTGTCTGAGTGCTATAGTCAGGAAATCTAAGTTCAAGCATAAAAGTGGCTTTTGAACATATCAGGTACAATATCCTCCAGTGATGAGTGCAAAAATTCTTTAGTCTCCATTACATGTTCTGCTTAATGCCAAATATCCAGGATTCTTTGAATACAGCAGCATGAAAGGACAGCCACAACCCTAAAGGACTGAGAGCGGTGGCACTTGATCTAAACACACAGCGCAGCCAGTGCATTTATCTTCTCGTGAATGTCCCACACAGATTATTTCTGAAGTACCCTCTGGATGCACTAGGGGCAGTAGTCTGGATGCCCAGTGACCCTGTGCGGGCACTGCTCTTGCTGGAAAGGGACAGGCTGAGCACAGCTCTGTCTCTGACCAAGTGTTTTTCCTGTTGTTTTTTTATGGGTTGTCGATTTTTAATAATTAAAATGGACTTTACTTATACAGAAATAATAACACCACACAAAAGCATGAGAGCATATATTTTTCTAAACCATCTCGCACAAAGGAATCTTTGGCCAAGGCAGTGATGGGCAACACAACAGTGCATTGGCAGTGCCCCTGGAAGGCATGTCACTGCACAAAGAAAGAACCAGTGGGCAAGCCTTCCTTTGGAGAACTCTCCCATGAATTAGAGTCATGTACATTTGTGTAACAGGCCTGTCTGGGTTCACAGAAGGGGTCCAAATTTCTGCCCGGGGAAGTTATTTTGAGTAACAGGGACATGGGTAATATCACCAACACGTTGGCAAGATGGTGTATCCCTATTCTTCTTTCACTGGATGGCTCTGACTAGCATTTTTAAAAATGTACCCAACTTGCTCAGTACTTGAGTTTATCAACCCAGTCGTGGCCAAAAAAACTTTTTGCCCAGGGCCTTGTACTCTTCCCATCCAAAAATTATATTACTATCTCCATGTGAGGAACAGATCTGAGATCCGATCTGACTCAAGCATTATCTCTGAATAGTTTCTAGAGAATCTCTCTTTTTTATTTTTTGACGTTTAAGAACCACAGAAATCACAAATGCCTTTAATTTTTTTTCCTAAAGGGTTTGATACTTAATGTCACACAATCACAAGGTGTAACGTGTACACCTTGGCCAGGGCTGTTGGGGTCCATCAGGTAAAATCACCCCTCAGACTCCCCCACTCTCTTTATATTTTTACATCATTTCTAAGACAATAAGCAAAAAAGACTCACCTGTGCTTAGCCTCCAAATTTTTCTGGATGATTTCATTTTTTGTTATACATATAAAATGTAGCTTTATGAGTCTTTAAGAGTCTCAAGAAAATAGCTACTAATGGTATCTTTTTATTGCCCACAATTCATCCTGCTGAAAAAGGCTATTATGTTCTTAGAGTTGATTATTGCTCAGTCTTAAATTTTCTAATTGTTTTAGATTTTCACTTATTTTAGACATTTTCACTTTGTCCCCCAGAGTAAATTAAGATAAAAGGTAAATTAAAAGAGAGGAATTCAACATAAAGAGAATAAATAAACAAAACACAGATTGCAAAGCAGGAATGAAAACAAGGTCTCCCATACCAATCTGTTAAAGGAATGCTACAAATGTGAAGTGTTTACTATTTTAAAACATTAATCATGTACTCACTTTGTTTATTTAGCTATCAATGTTTTTCCTGTAACTCTGACTTGAAAATGTGTAAGCTGTTTAGAATTAGGACTCAAACTGAGGCCAAATGATATTTTGATTATTTATATTGCAGAGCTTGTCGTGAAACTTCAGAGATGCAGTCTTTTCATTTCCATTCACACCTTTTTAAAAAGTCATTATTATTTTGTATAATGTGACATCTCAAATGACTTTTATTGCCACCCACTACCATACGCCTAAGTCATAGCCATTAAAGATAGGGAGCCCAAGTCCTCTGTCAATGGGCCCTTTCAGAAGTTTGCTACCATGTTGCTTTTACCTAAAATCCATGCCACAACCCCCAATCACTGTGCTGTAGGACTGGCTTAGTATTCTGAATTAGGAGTCCTGAAGAACTGAGTTTCTGGCAGTATTTTTTTTTTGACAGGTATTCATATTTTTAATAAAATTTCACTGTTCAAATCTGCTAATGGAAGATAGGCACCAAAGCTACCAAACTCTCATCATAGATAAGAGCTCATCTTATCTCACAAAGGTACAAGTTCTGTCAAGGACAGAAACAGATCACATAAGGATGATTTCTTCTTGTTGCCCACTGAGAAAGAGAGAAAAGCATTAGAATTTTCTCCTGGAGTGGAAAAATTATGCCTATTAAAATACAAACAAGATACCCAAAATGTATATTTTCCTTGCAAATTGTTATTGCTGCCATAAAACTATCCACACAACTCAGGCGAGCTGGAAAATTTTAGCATCTTTGTTTGCTACAGCTGACCTCAAATTCCTCCGGTGTCCACTCCATTTCTTTTAATTTTAACGGTTCAACCTCCTATGAGAGCAGTTTCTTCCCCCAGCTATACCCTTCCCTAATGGGTGTATGGTGTCATGCCTCATGGGGTCTCAATCTGGCTCTTGGGCTGCTGTCTGCTGCAAGGTCATAGGGTGCTTGATGAGTTATGGCTAATTGTTACACACTTCATATTCAGTGTTCTGAGAACACCCAGACTCTCATGCAGGCAAGCCAACCTATGCCTTGCTTGGCTCTCTGCCTCACCCTTTAAGAAACTCAGAAAACCAACCCCTACGTACCTCCTACCTGTTTCTGCCCAGTCCCTGAGAACCAGAAGCGCTTCCCTTTATTTCCCCTCTCAATCAGGCCACGGGGATTTCTTCACGCTTTATTTCATTATCCTCCAAGTGGTATTTGCCTTCTTTTGCCGTAGCTATGAGAAGAGTTACTATTGAGGATGGGACATGATTTGCGGGAGGAAAGATGAAAACTTCATCAATTTCATAGTTTCAAATTTGCATCCATTACAGTTATGAAGAGGGTTCGCTGTGGGGACAGCAAGTGCTAGTGCTTCCAGTCCCTCCCTTCTGTGTCCTTTACCATCCTCCATCCTTCGGTGGTAGCTCTATTCCTGCCCTCTGGAAACCCAGTGCCTTACAAGCTACTCATCGTCTTCAGACTAAACATTTCTGACAAACTAGCTCATAGACACTCAGTGTTTGATGTATCACCTCTCTTAGAAGAATTACAAAGAACTAATGCTGGAGCCAAAGCAATGAATCACTAAAAGCGGAATGCTGAGCATTATCGGTTTAAGAAGAACATTGAGGGTACACAAGTTTTCCAGACTCTGCCAAAGCAGTGCCTCGTGGATGAGATAGCCTCCTGGGATTCTTCTACCTATATGTTCAATGAGAGATGTACCTTCATGCCCATAAAAGCACACACATGCAGACACACAAGGCGCTTCAAATTCAAACATCGAGGCATGTGAACATGAGATTAACAAATATAGAAGAACCTTAAAAACATAAATATTTTACAAATATAAACTGCTGTGTGTCAACTCATCTGACACTTACCTCATTAAATAAAGAAACAATAAAGAATCACAGACAAAATAAAGAATTACAGAAATGACATAAACTAACCCAGGCAAATCCCAAATAACTCAATTGGTTCCAGAATCCGCTAAAGAACTGGCTTTTACCATAATGTTTTTACCTAGTGACAAAAACAGCCACAGACATCTTGCTGTGACCAGTCACTGAAAAAATATCAAGTGTCCTGTTTTCTAAAGGACATAATTTCAGGCAAATCTAAATACATTTACAAAAGCTGACTCCTTTTTTAAAGTTTTTTTCCCATTCATAGGCTATGGGAGTTTGAATTAGTGGTGTTTCAGTAGCTACTATAAAAACAACTACCTGTATTTTTAATACACAATAATTCTTAGAAAATATATGCTAATTTTTCATTTTCGTATTTGCCTGAAATTTCTGACAAGATGACACGTCTGGCCGCATTCGGCGGATGTGCCTCAGCTTGGCCTGGCAGCTCTGTCTGTGCCTCATGATAACATTTTGAAGAGCAAATCTGGATTTGCCTGCATATATCTTGATGGGTTTTGTTTCTGACATGTCCAGACAAACTTCAGTGGTAGTTGAATTAAATCTGTTACTTCCTGGAAAGATTATCTTTTCAAAGTTCAGTTTGAAACTTCAGTCAAATCCATCGTCTCCATTGCTAAAATTTTCGTAAGTTCCCATGCGAGAGTATGGCAAAAGCCACGTTGCTCTGAAAGGGAAAAGCCCCCATCTCTGGGTGGTGGTTGAATTTACAGGACAGATTTTCTCCGTTAGGAAGAACTGTTACTATTGTGCTACTCACCCTCCCTGCCTTTACGGCGTGCTGTTTGTTACAGCACTGACATGGCACGAGGCTACCGCACACCAGGGGTCACAAACACGCCGCCTTGTTTGCCAGGTATCCACCGGGGTTTTCAAGGCCCTCCTCGGG
This sequence comes from Mormoops blainvillei, assembly GCA_004026545.1. Taxonomy (NCBI): domain Eukaryota; kingdom Metazoa; phylum Chordata; class Mammalia; order Chiroptera; family Mormoopidae; genus Mormoops; species Mormoops blainvillei. The sequence goes on along the minus strand of PVJD01004571.1, from coordinate 91,837 downwards.
CTATGGGGCATCTGCACATCACATAACTCTCCAGATGAAAAACTAAAAAAAGCAAATGTAAGAGCCTGCCTCCCACAGCAGCATCCTCTTCCAGGGAAATCTGGTTGCCTATTACTGCAGAAATAGCCTACTATTTCTTGAGTTCAGTTCTATAGTCAGCCTATGTCTTAAAATCAAACTTATAATAATAGTTACTCTACTTGGGCTACCAATTATCCACTCGATTCCACTGTTTCGTGTTTTATTTAAATTTCATCTACACTTCAATAATCCTTCGATGTAGGTACTATTTATTTTTGAGGAAATGTATGCTCAGAGAAGTAAAGGGATTTTTGTCCAAGTTCACACAGTCAGTAATAGTAGAGTGGTGCTGCGAAGCCAAAACTTCTGAGACCCTCCCTGGTGTTAGACTTTACGTTTAACAAGTTGGTGCACCGCCTTCCATGCCGTCAGCCTGCCTTGTACCCCAGCTGCAGTGGCGACGGCCAGTCCCACACAGGAATAACATGCACCGCCTCCCTCAGCTGCGAGGCAGAGGCCCTGCAGGTCCTCTGTCACTGCGACCCTGGGTCTCACTCACACAGGCAAGTATCCATTAACTATAGGCAGGAGTGGCCGCAGGATTTCACCTTCTGTTCTTGGGGAAAATCCTGCAACATGTGTGCACAGCTCCTCATAAAGTGCCAACGGATTCAAACTGATTAGTCATATTGATGGCCTGCTCAGTGACGCACCCTGGAGTTGCTTCACTCTCCCAGTCCCGTTTCTTATTCCTTGGAACCACTTCAAGCAAAAAAAAAGTTCTATCTCCCCTCTGCTCTCCAAAGGGAACCCAGGATAAAACAAGTACATTATGTCACATTCTGAAAGTGGCAGCCAAATGTATCAAATGAGGCAATGATTTGTTTTTACTTGGGAAAATTCTTTCATGGACACTTTGGGTTTTCAAAGGCCAGGTTTACAGCCTAGTCTAGAAGGAAAGACATCAGCAATGGGAAGTAACCAGCAATGTAAAACAAAAATGTTTTCTACAGGTAGAGATGTTGTTTTGGTATTAGCTAAGCACAGGCCTTGGGGAGGAGCCATGTACAGAGACAAGAAAAGGGAAAAAAGAGGAAAGGAGACTCTGATATGAGTGAGGACGTGGGTCCCGGAAACATGACCTAGGTCTAAGGAGAGAAATGTTCAGCGAGTGATCGCCTGCGAAGGAGGTTGAGCAAGAGACTTCATAAGCAGCAGTGTTTGTTCTGGAATTATCTGTGTTGTGTGGTCCTCATGACTTCCCCAAATCTTCAGCAAAATTGCTTAACCGTGACCACATAATGCGATCCTTGACCATCTGAGGTATAGAGGTGGGGGCTCTGTCTGTACTCAGAGAGAAGTGAGAAGGGGAAAGGGCCATAGCCCACTCAAGTGCTACCTGGAGGGCAGGTAGCAACAATAAAGCAGTTCTGGGTAGCGGCCCAGGATGAAAAGTGACAAACAACGAAGGGGACATCTAAGCACCTATCAAGAACCAGCAAAATAATTCAGGCGCAGGGTTTCCTATATTTACATAGGGAATAGATTTGAGTTGTTTTATTTAGATATTAAAGATAAAAACAGAAAAACTTGGGAATATTTGGATAATATACACAAATATGCTGTTAAATAAATGGGCAGGGAGTATGTTATTCAAACATTTCACATAAGCCCCTTGAATATTCCTTTGTTCCTTAAATATTCATTAGATAGCCACTATGTACGACTACTATGTAGTCGTACCAGGTACTGTTCAAGGTTGGGGGATGGGGGGGTTGAGGGGAGGCAGTGAATAAAAGAGAAATATATATATTCTATTAGGGAAAAAAAAGAAAAAATTAGTAAAAAGTATAGTGCTGGACAATAATATATCCTATGAAGAAAAAATGGGGAAAGGGGAATAGAAATGTTTAAGAAATAAAGAAATAGGAAATGTTGGCACTATTTTTATGTTTCTTGCCAATGAACAAGTTTTGTGGACTTTGACAACTGAGGCCGTGTATCTAGGCTTCATCAAACACTTCTTTAATGAACACAAAATGTTATTTTATGATTTGCTATGGTAAAGGTGCTGAGCTAGGCAATGTGGAGAAGACAAAAATGAACAAAAAGTGTTTTCAAAAATCTTTCAGGCCAATGAAGATGCTTAAGCACTTATAGTCTAGCAGCCTTCTCCACTGAGGTCTCACAAAAGAATTAAGGCCTAATGCCTCCACGTCAGGTAATGAATTAACCTTTCTGCTATACATCCCGAGTGTTAGTTATGAGCTAACCTTGAGATAACTGAGAAATAAAATACTTACTCAGCTCATTTTTTGTTTTCTATGACAGAGATGAGGAACCCCAGTTGAGAAAGACAGAGAGGGGTATGGTAAAAAAGATCCTACACCTGTTTTTCTTTGTTTTATTTTTGGTGGTAGTTGTTTGTTTTTAAAGACATTCAAGCCACCTATATTGGCAGCTGTTTTATGGAATAAATACACTAAAAAACAGGAAGACAACTTGGCTCCACAATTTGCTTGGGTTAAACAAAATGTTTACCTTGGAAGAACTACGTGTACAACATTCATAAAAACAGATTTGACAGTCACTTCATTACCTTCCTTGGAATATTACTTCATGCTTGGATTATACTAAAACCACCTGGATGCCACGAGAAGATACACCACAGGGCATAAAGGTCGAGGCCATTCAGTTCTTGAGCCTTGGAGTGATTTTGTAGTGAGGCTTTGGCTGCTCCGCCAGACTACGGATTTTCCTATTGCTTAACACTAGCAAATATACTTATGAAAGATACCTGAGAATGTTGAAGATGTCTTACCAACTCGTGCACTTAAATGCTTGTGTTCAGTTCTGTGCGGTTCTACTGTCCCTGTCTAGTGTCCTTGGGTATTCATCAAAGGTTGCGACCCACCTCATCTTCTCTTTTTAGCTGGTACACGACTTTAGTACCCCCAACGAAATAATGGATCCAGTCAGCCTTTATCTATTGCTGCCAAAATCAGGAGGCAAAAGTTCGATGGGAAATTTTATAATAAATGGATCAGGCTGATGCCATCTGAGAAGCCACTCACTGACTGATCTCCCAGATATTATGTGCTTTTGGATATGATGCAACAGGAAAGACACAGTAACACCTATGAAATCTTCTTGGCCACAAATTTGAACCATAATCTAACCAAATGTCTAGACCGCGCTGGTGTACAAGGAATTGAGAAAACAGTTAAATGACACTATGAAGAAGCAATCAACCAGATCCATCCCTCAGAATAAAAATAACTGGTAACTCAAGTTAAAAGTGAAGTGAGAACTATTATAGAATAAAAGGAAATTAAGAGAAATATCAAGTACAATAATGGTGTAGATTCCAGAGTTCTGTCTAAAGTAAACATTTCAGACATTGAAGTGGCCACATATCTGTATGTCTTACCAAGAAAAGCTTCTTAACACATTTTCTCTCCCCAGAAGACATGTCTTATCTAGTTCTATTTAGAATTCTTCTGCTTCCTGTCCTCTCATGATCTCTCTTAGCTAATACTCTGATTGTCACTGGGTGACGACTTAATCTTTGTTATTATAACAGCTTCTTGTGACTAAGAAAATAAACATGGATGATAGAATATTTCAGTACTTCAAACTTGCAGAATATGCTGTAGAACTGGCCCAATAACACAATTTTTTTTTAAAAGCCCCAAAGCATTTTCAAAACTTGGCAATCAGATTAGGGCTTTAGAGGTTTTAAAATAGAGAAGCCACACCCACATCTTAACTCATTCCAGCTCCCATGTCCAGAAATCTAGCTTTGGGTTGGCATTGGAAAATTGAGTTATCATCTAACGTCATGCCCAAGAATGTACATGTTAAAGATTGGTAATTAGCCACTGGACCTTGAGTGGCAGCATTTTAACTTTCTGCATATGGATTTGATCATTTCCTACCAAACCCAACAAACTTGAAATACTGGTGGTATTTCACAAAAATTATACTCTAAACATGACTATTCAGCCCACAATTTGTGCTAAGTTGTCTGAGACTGAAAATGTATCAGCCAAGAGTCTAATGCATAGCTTAAAATGATTGATTCAAGACTAAATCAGCAACACTAATTTCTTGCAATGCTAGTTACATATGGTTGCATTAATATTCCCTTTTCAGAAATCCAGCTGAGAATCATTATTTAATGAAAGGCTTACAAATTGCATCTTATTTAATGGCTTTCATTGCAGATTCCTTTGTAGAAATGCAGAAAACATGTAAGTGACCATGTAAAATCTATGCTACATTTGCAATGAACTGGGGAATTTTATTTACATGTACATGAAATATATACGTATGTGTGTATACATATAATACATATATATAAGCATATATTATAGATATTGTTATATGTATTATTGTATACAGATATACAATGTAACATAGATATATATTATAATACATAATATACAGTATATACATTATATATAATCTAATGCATATAGTCAGTATTTATACATGATATATAAACAATACACATATATCAAGATATCATTCTTATCTGTAATTTCTAAATTCACTAGTTCAAAGAATAGATTATGAGACACATATTAGAATCTGAGTTTTCATATCAAACTGCCTTGGGTTTAATATTGGCTTCGCCATTCAGTAAATGTTATGTTCTTAAGCCATTTTACTCCTTAATATTTAGTGTTCTCATCTTTAAAATAACAATAATATCTAATCCTCTGTGTTTTTATAAAGATGAAAAATTTAAGCAAAGAACTTAACACAATATCTCACACAGAGAAAGTGCTCAATAAGCATCTGCTCTGTTTTTAATGTAAAAAATAATGAAGAATTTAGTTTGATATGAAATAAACTGCAGGGTTTATGGATTTCCAGGTACCGAAGAGTTGAAGATAAGTAGGGAGATGAACTAGATTTGTAAGCAGTTCAGAGACAGACTAAAAATGGAAAAAAAGTTGATGGAAAAATTTATATTTAAGCAATAATAAGCTGAAGTTTTCTTTTAGGCTAAAATAAGCCAACTTATTCTTCTATAATATGTGTATATTATAATATCAGATATAGTAATATTTTGTTAATTATAATATATATATGACTTTCCCCCACTTTGTTTGCTAAATAAGACTGTCTTTGCTAGCTAAATAGCCAGCCTCCAAGAAGAGCACTGTGACTCCAGACTTCTTGAAAGGTGAACAGAAAAAAATTATAGTGATTATTTGCAGCCTCACCCATCTGAGTCTATTAACTTTGCTTTTCTCTCATTAGTAAACAGCCCCAAAGGATTTTGTACACGGAGAAATTTTGAACTTAAGTGCTTGGGGTAAGCATTTTTTAAAGTAGTCACAGAAATAGGTAGTCGAAGATAAAGCCAAGAAAAATCCCTTGGGATAGGATACCAGGAGGCGAAGCCCCCCATGCACTCAGTTAGGAAAGGAATACCCCATTTCTCTGTAAGACTTCAAAATCCATTGCCAAAGAAATTCCACATAGTGGAATCCTTATTAATTTGAATATTGTGGCTATCTTGATACCTAGCTACTTCATTAATTATGTCGACTCAATTAAAGCAGATATTACTTTAAGGAAAGAGGAAAGTTGACTGACTTTTCATTGAATTAATTTTTGTTTTGCCTAAACATTAATATAGTCTTTTAAGGCAATCATTTAACAACATTAATAATGATCACGGTTTTATCTATTTTATATGATAGAGTGTTTTCCCATATGTTATACCTATTAATTCTCCCAATGGACTCGAAGCATATTGTTGATCTGATTTTAAACTTGAAGAAATGAGGAAAAAGGTCACATGACTAATTCAGGTTTCATAATTTGTTAGTAGCAGCTTCGGAAATGCCTCTACCGCAGAATCTCCCCTCTGTAGAATTGCCCAAGTGTTGTGGGCATGCATTTTTAATAGGTTAGGTATTTTTACATCACAAGTGAGTCAACGGTGGGATTTCTTTCTTTAAAAAGAAAAAAAAAGTCGTTTACAATATCCTAAATCAGGGGTAAGAATGACGTCCCACAGAAAGACCCCAACTGATCAAATACACACTCAGTGGATCTGAAATAAGCTAAATTCAGAGGAAGCATCAAGCATCTAAAAGAAGACAGGAGCTCCTCATTTAAACCAGTTCAGTGTCCATCTCTGCTGTCAGAAAGCTGAAGAATATTCACATTTCCTACATGTTCTATCAATAGCTACCTCAGTATTTCTAAACTACCTGTCACTGTAGTGCCGCGGTAATTAGGCCAAGGAACTCGGGCACTGTATTATTTGAACATCATTTCCATGGAGCAAAGTCAGCTTGCAGCATTTGTCATTATTTTGATGGGCTTCTTGCTACTTAAATAACTAAAGGAAAATATTACAATTTCCTCTAAATTCATTTGTAGTTACTTTCACAAATAATTTTTGGCCACAGTCATTATATTGAACATTGGCTATGTGTCAACTAAATCTTTAGAGATTAGTTCAGCCTGATGGATGATCCTAGTTAATTTCCCAGAGGTTATTCTGAGCACTCTTTCCTTTTTTCCAAGTATTTTTTTAATGTTGGAAATCACTTCCAAATACACTTATTTTATTGGATCTCTTTATCAAAGAAACAAATTAACATTGTATTATCTTTGATTGCATTATCTCTGACATACATACAAAGAAAAAGACTCTTGGTGATCTTAAACCATTGTGAATAGGTTTTGGGGTCTGGCTTTGGTAAGAAAACAGGTATGACAATTTTGAGATGTTTATTTAATCTAGGGCAAGGGTTGGAAAATTACAGCTGTGTAGCACCAAATGGTTTTATAAATAAACTGCCTTATAAATAAATTGCCATGCTCATTCATTTACATACAGTCTATAGCCACTCGCATCCTATAACGGCAGAGTCCAATGTTGTGATAGAGATCATATGGTGGGTATAGATTAAATAGTTACTAACTGCCCCTTTAAGAAAAAGTTTTCAGACTCCTGGTGGAAACTTTGGCTCCTGGCAATAGTTCTAAAAATTAAAAACTAAAAAGTTTGTCTTGCCCTGGCTGGTGTGGCTCAGTGGATTGAGTGCTGGCCTGTGAACCAAAGGATCCCCAGTTCAATTCCCAGTCAGGGTACATGCCTGGGTGCAGGCCAGGTCCCCAGTAGGGGGCACATGAGAGACAACCACACATTGATGTTTCTCTCCCTCTCTTTCTCCTTCCCTTCCTCTCTGTCTAAAAATAAATAAATAAAATCTTTTTTTAAAAAAACTATAAAAATTGTTTTAAAAAAACTCTGTCTTTATGTAACCAGGAATTCAATATTGCCTCTCACCTCAGGACTCATAACAGATCATTGCACTCTGTTATGCATCATAACAGATGGCCATGAAATACCAAAAAGCTTTGAAGTATCTTCTGAATCGGGAAGGATTAAGTCCCATTCACTGTGAGTCTCTGTTGCATATATTCATTGCAGTAAAACTGTTAGGGAACTTCGACACATCTTTCCCCCCAAAAGCAGAAACCTCTTCTGCTATATGCTTTCCGTGGGTCTTTCAGTGTCCAGTTAGAGACCCGGTGCAAGGGGGCAAACGACGTCATGTGAGACCCACACTTCTGCGGCAGCTCTGACCCTTACTCTTGCTATGGCTCCCCACCCTCCCCCTCCCCGCACTGACTTACTCTCTATTTTCTTGCCACTCACTGACTCTATTATATCTTTTTAACCTTTTATTAACCAGAACACTGATTGAACAGGACACTCCATCCTTCTACTCTGCCTCACCACGGCAGATAAAAGTGCATCTTAAGTAACAGGTACAGGTTTGGGATTCAGGTAGACCTGTGTTCAATTTCCTCATTTGCTAAACAGGGAAAGCATGAGAATTCAAAAGAAGGTATATACAGAGAGTCCGGTGTAGTGCGTGAAACAAAAGGAGCTATTATTTGCAGTAGAAAGTAGCAGGCATTGTCAACATGATATGGGGAAATGTGCAAGTGCCAGGGCATTCCTGAACCCCAAACATAAGCTGGAGGAAGCACCAGGAGCACCTTAGGATCTAAATTCTAACAATACCTCCTGTATGTCATAAATATTCCAGGGCAAGAATTAATCCAACTAGTTCTCTACATGCCACTATGCAGAACGAGGGACCTGGTGCTTGATTTTAGCTCCTGAAGATCCCCAGAGAGTAAGCCGTGTAATCATTAGACATTCTAAATACACACAAAGGGATATTTCAAGAAATACACTCACCTTTACAATTCAGAAAAATAAACTATGCAAATAAAGGAAATCAATACCCAGCAAGGTCCAGATTATCTTATCTGGAATTGCTGAGTTTTGTGAGATCCAGCCCTGTCTGTAGTATCCGATTTTAATATGGCAATTTTCTCCTATTCTAGGTTCTTCTGCTTAAGGCAACATATTGAATCTCTTGCGCGAAACTCACCCTGTATCTGCTCAATTGAAAACATGAGGGTGCACATTCTGAGCTACATCTGCTCAGGTCTGAGTTTCCAAGGAAACAAAGGGCTGCTCATCTATCTGGAAAAATGAACTGACGAATCACTTTCAGCCTGTTACAAACCTTGATTCCAAATCAAATTCCAGTGTAGAGTCTAAAAAATGTCAATGTCTTGTCATTTCTGCCTAGCAAAACCCTGATGTTCTGGCGGCTGGCAGTAGGGCGGACATTCATTCGCTGAGTTACCTCACTATTGTTTTCCTCTGAACTATTCGTGAAATACTGTCAGTTATAGCCAGCTCCCCATTGCACCTATGTGTGAGCGACTTTTAATTGCATCCACCAGGAAAGCCAGACAGGGCCATGCACATTCAGGATATCTTGGGCCAGCCATATAAGAGGAAGCGCTATGGTCCCCCCAGCTCTACGGGGCCTACCTGCTCTCAGGTTCACACACTGGATCAAGCAAAGAGCCATGGGACACTCTACCTCCAAACTTTCATCGGTATTCAAATCCTAGTGTTTGATAAGCATTTTTGAAATTCTTGAATATGAGACTGCCCGAGCACTCTTTAGCATTTGCAGATCAAAGTACTTTAGATGTGCTACTTCATTTAATAGCCTCAACAAACTTTAAGGCAGATATTATTATCTTCATTCTCTAGAAACTGAGGCACAAAGAGTTTAAGGAATTTCCTAAGGTCACACAGTTTGTCAATGATAAAGCTGGGATTTGAACCAAAGTTGTGGTACCTCAGATTCATACCTTTAACAATTTATTCCATCTTGTAAAATACCGACTATTCTGTTTTTTTCTAAGTTTCAAATCAGTATGCCCATTCATTTGTTTCTTCATTCATTTATTCAGCAAATGTGTATCAGGCACCTCGCTTGGCCCTGTGGATATAGTAGCAAAAAAGAGAGACAAATTCCGTCATACAGCTCACATTCTGTGAAGCAGACAGAGTGTAAACAAGTAAACAAATGCAAGCAAGGTAGATACCATAATATAACGGCAACAGAAGAAATTACTACTATGCGTAGAGGAGATGAAATTTAAAAAGACCATGGCATAGTCAAGGTACAGGGGAGAGACAAGGTGAGGCAGAGGTAGAGAAGGGCCAAATCACCCTGCACCTAAGAGAGCAGACTGGATTTTATTTGAGGAGAAGTGGTAAGTCACTGAAGAGTTTTAATTATATTTGAAGTAGAACTTCCTTTTGCCCCTATTGCAAAGAAAGTACGTAGATATGAAACAGTCCTGTGTGTCAGAGGCAGAAAAATGCACATAGCTCCCAGCCTCAATTATATTTTTATGATATGACCTCAATTACATATATTAAACTTATGACAATGTTCTTAAAAGACTAAAATTAGCTATTTATTTATTTACTTAGTTTTGGTTAAGGAGAAAGTACCCCCAGTAAGAAATACCCTAACATGCAGAAGTAAAACTGCAAAAGAGTCTGAAAAAAGAAACGGAAAAGGTCCTGTTGAATAGGCACCAGTGAAAATTGAATGTCCGCGAGTGGACTAATAGGAACTTTCAGTTTATTGTCACACTTGCCCCCCCAGCAAACCACAGGGAATCTGACTGGCTCTATGGAAAATCTTGAGTGGCCAGACTCCACAGCATAGGGTCTTGTTTTGTTTTATGTCTGTATGTCTGTGCCTGGCACAGAATCTTGTTTAGCATCGTATTTGTGGAAGGAGGAAAGGAAGAAGACGGGAAAAGGAGAGGGAGGGTTGAAAGGAGGAAGACACAAAGGAAACAGCCCTCTTAGTTAGTGGCTGACATCTTTCCCTCTTGATTTTGCATCTTCTTGGCTTTTTCTTTATTCCCAGCACTCCCTAACCCATCTCCCTGGGTTAAAAAAAAAAAAGCATCCAACATGACACTTCCAAAAGATTAATATTTTCATTTCAACATTTCTGAAAGTATTTCAATGAAATTGCTTTCAAATGGTTTATTTTATATTAGATCATTGAGAGATAGATTAATGTCATAAACGTAGGTACTAGCAAGCAATATTTTTGTCTACTATGTGCACATACAGTATATTTCATAACCTCTGATAACTTAAAGTCACTAATTTAAGTCAAATTAGGAAAAGGGCAGTATAATAATTACTATATTGCTGCTCTTTCTGATAACAAATGAGGCTTTTTTTCCCCTTCCACCAGTATATAATAGTGTGCTTTTTCTTTGGCTAAGATATAATAGCACTGCTCTACATGAACAAAAATATTTTTACTGGCTATGTTATTACTGAGAAATGCATTGGGAAAATGTAAAAATATTTCACCTTTATGTTGAAGAACATAAACATAGTGGATTAAATAAAATTTTCACAGCTCTTGACACGTGCCATATGTAATGCTTGGTAAACGTCAAAGAGGCTTTGGCTTCTACTGAGACTCAGAGAATAAAACTGGAGGGGAACTTGGGTATTTATTGATTTACCACCGCAACCCCCTCAGCACATTGGGCAAGTGAGACCTACAGATGTTGAAGGACGATCCAAAGTTTACGTAATTAATTGAAGAACCAGGACTGGAAGCCTTGTTACCCAAGATCCAGCCCAGTGTTAATCCCACCGCAAATGGCTGCCTCCCTGTGCTCGCTGTGCACTACAGGAAGCCAGCACGAGGAACGAGGGGCTTCAGGCCCAGACTCAGCGCTGACTACCTCTGTGAACCTGGACGACACATTTTAACCTGTGCAAGCCTGAGTTTTTTCTATTAGAAGGATATTTAATATTTCCAACTGCAAACATTTGTTCAAACATCAAGCAAAATAGTTAAAGTACAGGTACATTGTAAGTGCAATACAAATGTCATATATTACTACTATTATTAATGCTATTATTAATTATTATTATTTAAACATGTAACACATGAAAACCTTAGTTTTGCTGATGACTTTTGAATACATTTGTTTGCTAAAATGGGAATTCTAAGTTCTTATGTATACACATAAAACTTTGCTCAAAAAATTTTAATTGACTCAAATGATCTAAATACTAAGCATGTTTCCTGCCAATTTTACAAATTTAAATAAGTTCAAAAAGATGTTAATTAAGGCAATACAACTGTAGAGAATGAACAAGCGTTGACCTTTGCCTTCAGAGACCTTAGAGTCTAGTCAAGGGGAGGGGTGGGCACGAATAGCAGTGGGGCTTATAGAAGACAAAAAATTGGTGTCTATACTGTAAGAGAAGTGACAAAGAAGGGCTTTCGGAACAGAGCAGGAGGAAGAAATTCAGGTTGAGGGAAGCAAGACGGGCTTCATGGAAGGGACAACATTTAATCTGAGACTTGACAGGATATGGAAATGACGTGGGCAAAAACCCACATTGCAGGTCCACTGTGTTCCAGGCATCTCAAAGCTGCCTTTCCCAGGATTATACAAGAGCCCATGTCCCTCAGACACTGGGGATAATGGTAAATGCCGAACAGTGCAATGTGGCTGAGTCACAGTGTGTGTAGGAGGTAGGAAGACTGGAGTCAGTGGATGATAAGGCTGGAACGGTGGTTGTGAGCCAGAAGAGCATCATGGTAAGACGTGGACTCTGGAGTGCCAGACCACAGAAATCCCAGCTCCGCCTCTTTGGAATCCTGCGGACTTGCCAAATTACGTAACCTCTCTGTGCTTCAGTTTCCTCATTTAAACATGAGGATGATAGTAGTGCCTACCTGCTTACCTCATAGGGTGGTTGTGACAGTGAAGCATCTAGAGCAGTACCTGGGATACAGAATTAGGTCACTGTTTGAAACCATCATCACTGTCATCGTCATCATTCTCATCATTATTAAATATCATTGGGGGTATTTAAATACCAAATCGGAGACTGAAGATCTACAGAGAAACAATTATCAAATGATCCATCCGGGTCAAAGCACTACTTTATGAAGATGACTGTGGTGTGCCGCATACACTTACTGATTTGACATCAAAAATGTGTATTGCTTATCACTAGAAATAGGGGAAATCTAAGTTACACAAAAGAAATACCAATTTGCCTGGTAAATTAAAGGCCCATGTTATAGTCCAATACAAATTTTGTTTGCGTCGCTTTTTTTTTTTAATTGTATAAGCAGTAGATAAATGCATTTTGTTTGTAAAAGTACCACCAGTACAAAAGCAAATAGAGTAAAAGTTCCTCTCATGCCCCCGTTTCCCAGCTCTAAGGATCACCCCTATTTCTTTCTGTTAAGAATTAGTGCTCCAAGTCTGTTTCTACACATTTATAATTACAAGTACTTGTAACTTTTAAGTTTTTTAAAACTGTACTCTTTTCTTCAATTTTTCTTTCATTTAACAACATGTTTAAAGATCTTTACAAGTAGTATAAGAGATCTGCCTCCCCCCTTTTAACTGCTGCCTTATATCCCAAGTATTGCTAATGTTTACCTTGCACCAAAAATCATTCTATTCATGAACATTCAGGTTATTTCTCATTTTTCGCTTTTACATACAAGGCCACAGTGGACTTTTCTACATATATTTTTGTTTAGATACATGGTCAGATATTTATGTAGGATGGATATTCATAAGGAAAATCGCTAATTCAAAGAACAGGTGGCACAAGACTAGATAAAGCAGTTGTCCTTTCCCTGCACTTCACTTAGTGGTGAAAACTACTTTCATGTTCATCTTATTAAGTTCTTCTGTCCTTCAGCTTTTCAGTGAGCATGTATTTGTGTCTGAGTGCATGTGTGTGTGTGTTTGCTCATGCACTTGTGCCCACAAGTAATCTTTGTAGCAGGTTAACATGAAACCAGACAGACTGGGTTCAAAGTTCCAACTGACATTAAGTAGCTATTTGACCTGGGGGAAGTCATTTAACCACATGAGCCACCGCTGGCCAATAGAACCTTCTGTGATCATTGAAATACATTATGCTGTCAGGTACAGCAACCCCTAACCATATCTGACTATTGATCATTTTAAAAGTGCCTAATGTTACTGAGGAATAAAACTTATAACTGCTTAATTTTAATTTAAACTAAAATCATCACATAAGGCTAGCGGCTACTATATTAGTGTAAATCTGGTGCCTTTGTTTTCTTCTCTGCCAAATAAGAATAATAATAATTCCTACCTTTAGGAGTATTGTGAGGAATAAATAAATTAAAGAGAGAGTAAGAAAAAAACAGTAACACAAATGTTGGGTGCTATTTCAAGTCAAAAACATGTACACTGTGTGCCAAATTAGTACCAAGATGATAAACTGACCCCTTTTGTGGAAGCATTGTTAATTGAACTATTAAATTGAGCTTCGAGTGATATCTAGGAGTTATTCAATCAGAAAGTGAGGAACAAAAGTTCAAAACTTAAGCTGGAAGAAGAAATGATAGCGGTTCATCAGGGGACTTAGGGTAGGCCTGTGTGTCAGGGAAGTTAATGGAGGCATTTAATGAACATTAAAATTGGGTGGTACAATTAGAGCCAGATGACCAGAGGTCTTCAATGGCAGGATAAAGAGATTAAACTTTATTCATGGGCAAAGAAAAACGATTTGAAGTTTTGGGGGTAGGCATGGTACAAGCTTCTGGAATCAGTAAGCAGGAGAAAGGAAAGGCAGGCTACAGGCTTGTACAGGGTATGTCAGAGAAGCAGGGTCGGACGATAGGAGGATTTCGACCTGGCAACTTTGCTTTGCTTTTGAATATCACTTTCAAATGTCTTCCTATATAGTCCTTCCTCACTCTCTCTGTCAACGAATAAAACCCCTTCCTACCAACTCTGTCTGCAATCTTTCAAACTGAGGCCTTGCTCTACATCTTTATCTCCTCCCTCAAAGACAAAACTTTTTAATGTTTTATTATTCATGCTGTTGTTCTGTTGTTTTGATTATCAAAGTAATAAGTACTCCTTAGAGAAAATTTTTCAAATGTTGAAAATGTTAAAAATGCAGAAAAAATACATACTCCCACCACTGAGATCAATTACATCTTCAGTCTGATCTTTTTATGATTTATAAAATTCTTCTTGCATTTTTAATGCATTTCTTCCTGAAATGCTGGGACGAGAAAAAATACATGCCTAACACAGTATTTTACATGGGGCAGGAGTTTAGTAAGTGTTCCTCCAAAGGATGAAGAACAGGTGGAAAGTTACTGAGAATTTTATATGCCACAACTTACTTTAAAAGTATGGCATTTGCACTCTAAATACTTTACCATGAATCACTCCGGAAAATCTATACCTTTTACAAACACTTTATCACTTCTTCCCCGATGTCTAAATCAGGCCAAAACTCTGGTAAATAAATACATGAAAGGAGGCGAATGAGGATACCCACACCCATTTATTCATACTTTACTCATGCCAACTAACCAAGCCAGCATCTAAGTGCCTCACAGGATACCTGAGCACAGACAAATACACCCTCTCTGTGGATAGTTTTATACACTCTGTTGAGTTTGACTGTTTATGGCTATTAAAAAAAAATCACTGAAGAAGACAAGTCTGCCAAATTGAAGAAGTTCATTTATAGCTATACACCCATGGCACTAAACTCAAACTCAGGATCTCGCCTGTTTCATTCAGATCAAAAATGCTGGAGGATTAGGTGTGGATCCTGCATTCCTGGTCACAACTACAAGGTTGAAAGTTTGGTTCCGCCCATAGGTTTTAGTCACCCCATAAAACTGAGATGGATTTGGAAGCACTTTGCCCTATCAGAGCTTTCAATCAGCAGACCTACCGAACAGCAAGTAAATTCGTGATGACTTTCAAGAGGGCAGCTAATAAACAAGATAAAATCTTCCTTTTGTGATATTCAATGGGTAATATAGTTGAAACATGGAGTTACCTATTAATAAAAAAAGAGTCATTTACTTTACTATAAACATGTACCAGATTGTCACAGTGAACATTTAACTATGGTAAAATCAGTAAACTGAAGGATTCTATTTAATTACTTTTTTTTCAGTAAGTTTCAATATCTGTAGTTTTTAAAAATTTTTAAGTAGTTCTAGAATAGATAGAAGAATGGAATTTACATTTCTAATTCGAACAAAAGAACTAATAACAATAAGTGCCTGAATTTAGTGCACTACCACATTATTACATGGGATCTCATATATAACCGGATATACACGGGTATGTGATCTCAATGATAATGTTGTAGTGCACTCAGGCAAATATTTGATTGATATATAATTAATATATATGGTTATATATCATATGTATATCATATGTATATCATATCATACATACACTAATGAACTAGTACATATAATAATATGTCCATATAAAAGTAATTGTAGAATATTTGACTTACTTAATTTGACCTTGTTCCAATTAAAGGGGTTTTGTTGCTTTTGCATTGAAATTCTACTATTTTCATCTCTGATTTTCTTGTGGTTTTTCTTTCTTCTATTTCCAACCTCTTGAACCTATAATAATTCCCTATTTTTCCATGTACATCCATTTATAACATTTTTCTAATTGATTCTTAAGGCCCCCAAGTAACATAATTGCATTTCTGATCTAATTTTCCATTCTTTTCCCGACATACAACCTGCGGCAGTCATGGCTATCTTATCAATCTTTCTTATCTTTCTAGCCCCTTTAGTACATAGGAGCTTTCTCTCGTCTAAATTCCAACTTCCCACAGACTCCTCATCCACTTAGTTAATTGTTTCATAGGCTTTCATTTCTCTGTTTTGTTTGTTTTGCTGTTTTTGAGATACAATTCACATACCATACAATTCACCCTTTAAGTTTAAAGTGTATAATTCAGTGATTTTTACCATATTCACAAAGTTGTGCAACCACCATCACTATCTAACTCCAAAACATTTTTATCATTCCAAAAAGAAACTCCATACCTATACCCTGGTTGGTGTGGCTCAGTGGATCCAGTGCTGGCCTGTAAACCAAAGGATCGCTGGTTCCACTCCCAGTCAGGGCACATGCCTGGGTTGTGGGCCAGGTCCCCAGTTAGGGGCACACGAGAAGCAACTGCACATTGATATTTCTCTCCCCCTATTTCTCCCTCCCTTTCTCTAAAAATAAATAAATAAAATATTTAAATAAAAAAGAAACTCCATAAATATTAGCAGTCACTCCCCATTTCTTCCACCTCTTAGCTCCTGAAAACCACTGACTTATTTTGTGCCTCTAGAGGTTTACAAATTTGGGATATTTTATATGAACAAAATCATACATGTCACCTTTTGTGTCTGGCTTTTTTTTACTTAACACGTTTCTGAGTTTCATTCATGTCACAGCAGGTATCAGTATTTTACTCATTTTTTTATAGCTGAATACTATCTCATTGTATAGAAAATTATATGTTGTTTATTATTTGTCAGTTGATGGAGATGTGGGTTATTCCCATTTGGAGGCTACTATGAATAATTTGTGCACAAGATTTTGTGTGGACATATGTTTCAATTCTTTTTGGCATGTACCGAGAAGTGGAATTGATGGGTTATATAGTAACTCTATATTTAATTTTCTAAGGAACTAACAAACTGTTTCCCAGATTCTGCACTATTATACATTCACACCAGCAATGTATGAAGGTTCTAATTTTTCCACATACCTGCCCGCACATGTTAATATCTACCTTTCTGCTTATAGCTATCTTAGTAGGTATGAAGTAGTATTTCATTTTGGTTTTGGTTTTGGTTTTCCTAATAACTAATTATGTTAATCATCTTTTGCTATACTTATTCAGATATTTGCATAAATCTTTGTAAAAATGTCTATTCAAATACTTTCCCCACTTTTAAGTTACCTTTCTTTTCAATGTTCAGCTGCATTTAGAATACATTTTTCTGTATTCTAAAGCTTTGTCCGATAAGTGATTTACAAATATTTTTTCTCATTTCGTGGGTTGTCTTTTTATTTTCTTGATAGTGTCCTTTGAAAAATTTTTAACTTGGTGAAGTGAAAATTATTTATTTAGTTAGTTAGTTTTGGTTGCTTGTGCTTTTGTTGTTTTTTCTAAGAAACAATGGCCTGCCCTGACTGATGTGGCTCAGTTGGCTGGCCATCATCCCACAAAGCAAAAGGTCACTGGTTTAATTCTCAGTCAGGGCACATGCCTGGGTTACAGGCAGGTCCCAGGTTGGGGGCATGCAAAGGGCAACCGATCAATGTTTCTCTCACACATAGGTATTTCTCTCCTTCCCTTTTTCTCTCCCTTCTCCTCTCTTGAAAAATAAGTAAATATAATCTTTTCAAAGAAAAAAAGAGAGAAAGAATGGCCTAATCCAGGGTCACAAACATTTACAGTTATACTTTTCTGAGAGTTTTATAGTTTTAGCTTTTAGATTTAGGTCTTTGATTTGAACTAATTTTTATATATGGTGTGAGGTCGGGGTCCAATCTCTTTTTTTTTTTTTTAATGTGGATCCAGTTGTTCCAGTAACAGTTGTTGAAAAGACTATTTCACCCATTTAATTTTCTTGTCATCTTTGTAGAAAATCAATTGACTATAAATGTTTATTTCTAGACTCTCAATTCTGTTCCTTCAATCTATATGGTTATTCTCATACTAATATAACACAGTCTTGATTACTGTAAGCTTTATAGTAAGTTTCTTAATTGTGAGTATGAGTCCTCCATCTTTGTTTTCTTTCGAAGTTGTTTTGGCTATTCTGGGTCTCTTATATTTCCATATGAAATTCAAGAAAAGTCTCTCAATTTCTTCAAAAAAGCCAACAGGGATTTTGATAAGGATTAAATATGTAGACCAGTTTGAGGATTATTGCCATCTTAATAATCTTAAATTTTATAATAATCCATGAACATAAATGTCTTCCCACTTATTTAGGTCCTTTTCAGTTTTTTTCCACAAGGTTTCATAGTTTTCAATATACAAGTCTTGCACTTCTTTAAAAAAAAGTTCTTGTGAGCTTTAGTTTTCTAGGCAAGAACCCCATCTCCCATTCATTCTAAACAACTTTCGCAATCATTTGTTCTTACAGTGATTTTTTAAAAATTCAGAATAAGTATATTCCATCAAAATTAACTGATTCTTTCTAAAATATGGCATTCCATGCCTTGAACATCATATGATTCCTAGTTCCATGTCTTTGCTTACCATTCTTCCCATTTAAAATAACATGTGTCCTCAACTTTGCTAGCAGAACCCTTCAAATTTCTAAGACCTAGGTCAACTGTTATCTGTTCATAAAACACTCCCACCATTTTCTCTCAATATTTTATTTATTCCTCCAATACAGTTAATTGCATTAGATTTATATAATAGTTACTCGGGTGTTTGTTTCATGTTTTTAAAGAAAACTTTTTAAATTTTTTGTGGGTTTGTCTCTTTGTTTTCAAAATGGCACTTGACAAATGCCCAAATGATGGATAGAAGACAAGTATTCACCAGTTTATAAGATTTAGTAGCTAAGAGTAAGACACACAAATGGGCTGTAGAAGAAATAAGACACTGGAAAGGAGATCCATGGCATGAGTGACAGGTCCTAAACCAATGATCCTGACAAATAAATGCTTTACAGGAAATGAAACAAGACTAAGCCCCTTAAGGGCAGGGCCCACACCTAAGTCATTCCATGTTCCTATGCCGAGCACAGCCCCTGTTATGCAGTAAGCTCCTCATGCGTATTTGGTAACTGGGCCAAACTGTAGCTTTTACATTTAGTGTCAACCCTTAGAGAGGGTCTCTCCCGAGTGAAAAGCTCTATTCAAGGCATGGTGAAAATATAAAAAAAGGAAATGTCCTTGGTCAAAGGAAATTAGAATCCAATGGTACAAAAAAGTATTAATACTGGGGAACACTTTCACACTGCTAGATAAATGCATTGGTCTTTCTAATAACAATTAAAAGGTTAAATGATTCTTTTGTAGATTTTAAGGCACTGGTGCATACAATTTTTTATGTTCCCAAGAAACTATGAAGAAGGTCTGATATTATTGAATCCATGGGACACATTAATTCCAGAATTAAGGTAAGAATTTGCATGCTTTTTTCTTTCTATGTCCTTGCTTCTTTTTTGTGGTTCTTTCTAAAATATGGCATTCCATGGCTTGAACATCATCTGATTCCTGCTTCCACGTCTTTGTTTACCATTCTTCCCATTTAAAATGGCATGTGTCTTGACTACTGCAAGTTCTTCTAGTTTAAATAGCCAAGACTTACTTTATCTACATGAACAAATGCTCTCTAATTTTGTCTGTCTTCTACATTAAACAATTATTCTATTCTTTGACACAAATATTTAGACCCAGGAGTACAGAGTATGTGTGAGAGATTGAAGGAATATTTTCAGATTATCTTCTAAACGATGCCCCTGGCTTCTTGCTCCAAAAGCCCTCCATTCTCCATCAGATAAAATCACATGGCATTCATCTGCTATCACAAATTTATTCTAGACTATAACATAGATCTTTTTTTCTCCACAGAATAAATTTAAGCCCTGGATCCTAATTAATAAGCCATCAAATCTATTGTCTCTGGTTCTCCTAGCCTTAAATTGCTATTTTGATAAAAATAGATCTTGGATAATTTGTGGTATAATCACAAGATGCCACTCTACATTGATTCCAAGAGTAGTATATTGTAATGTGGCTATAAACATGAATTCAGGAGCCAGACCAGCTGTGTTTGAATCCTGGTGCCAGAGCTTACTAGCTATGTAACAGCAAATTTCTTAACCCTTCTGGGCTTCAGATTCTTCATTCACGAGGAAGATAACAATAATACCAACCTCACAAGTTACTGTATATAAAGTGCTTAAATTAATACCTGGCATAGAAGAAATCCTTTCTATATTTTGTTATTATCAGCAATTTGATATTTACTTGTCAGTCATGTTTTATGATGACCTCATCAAATTTGTGAGATTGATCAGGAATAAGTTCATCCTCATTTCCTGTACCAAGAACTACAGATAAGTTTAAGTTCTCACTGAGAAAATAGATATTCACAATTTCATATGAGTATTAAAACTCTAACTCTAACTTTTTGTCTTTAAATATAACCAATCATAACATCTTTAATTTTCCATTTCCCCTTCAGGTTCACACATATGTGACATATCTTTTAAGATCTGATTTGAACTTACTTACAATATAATTGTCAGGGAACACAACTAGAGAAGTGAATCAAGGACATTTCCACAATGTTATTTAAAATTTTTATTACATTAACCTTTTTTTCCTTTTTGTTCCTGTGAAGACTTCGCATAGATATAGATTTGGGGAAAATTAATAGAGCCCATCTCTATTTGTAGATCTTATTCATTTCTGTGAGCTCAATTTATGCAGCAATTTTTGTTGGTAAATATCTTCTTCCTTAATTTTTCCACTTATATTCACTGTGGACTGGGAGTAATAGCAACATTTATCTTTAGAATCCTTTTCTTTTTAAAAAGGTTGAGCTGAATCACAGGATGAGGGGAACAGGATAATACTACAGAAAATAGAGATGGCTTGCCCCAGTGTGGAAGTATTTTAATTAATAGCCTTATGATTGCAGGAAAATCTTTTTTTGTGATAATACCATTATTTTTTTGAGTCAAAAGCTTGATCCTTGCTTTGCAGGCTGGCCCTCAGTCCACTAGCCCACACCAGCCAGGGCTAAAAAGCTTGATTCTTTTGTTAAAATGTTCACCTTAGCTCTTTATATGTGCCCTGTAACTTTTAATATTATTTATAATAAAGCATTTGATATACTTTTTTTACTAGATTTTTTTTCCAATCTGATGTTGGAAATCTTCAGCATGACTTAATTTTTGAGGTCAAAGCTTATGGGAAATACTAGCAATTTCTAGTGACCTGATAATACCAAAGAAAACAGCATCGATGCGTGTCTTGGAAGTAAGTGGATGCTAGTGTAGGGCTTGTAAGTTAAAAGCAACATTTTATAATCTCGGCAAGATGTAATGGGTAGTCAAAGTAATGAAGCTAACCCAGGCGTAATGATTAATCTCTTTGTGAGTCACGACCCCAGCAGCTGCATTCTAAATGAACTGCAATCTATATAATGCATTCTCAGGAAGACCAGACAACAAGAAGTTGCATTAGTCCAAAGTGCAGATGGCCAGACTGTGTGTGGAAACATACTCAGCTCTGGGCTGAAAGAGCAGAGGTCTAGGCTGAGTAATATTCATAAAAGGCCCATGAGATACTATGGATGTTCACTGGCTCTAGTTTATCAAAATGGAGTGTGGTTTTAACCCTTACCAGCTTCAACTAACTAGCTATGAGCTGGGATATTTGATAAAGGTTCAATGGGCAAGGTAAAAATGAGCCGGACCTTGTAAAATGGGTTTGACCAGAAAGGCCACTCCAGGTAGGAGATACAACATGAACAAAGATATCACGGTTAGAATTCGCAAGGTGCATTTGAGGCAAAGTGAGTATCCCTGACAGGTAGAAGAGTCGAGTTGATGTTGAGGATGGTGGATGATAAAAATGTAAAATTTAGCAATGAAGTTGACAAAGAACCCCACCAGTTTTCAGGACACACAGATGGATAATCTGGAGAATGGCTTAGGAAATTGGTAAGAAGGGATTTATTTTTCAGAAGGAAAATTAGGGCCTCCCAGTAATGACTGGCATGAATCTATGTTATAGCAAAGACTAGCCTGGTGTCAGGGAATGGGCACTTCACTACATGACAAGGGACATGGAAGTTAGCCCTGGCACTGCCAAAACATGGCTACAGGACCCACTTCTCTGGGCTGCAGTTATCTAGATAAGGAAGACATTGGGCCAGGCGATCCCTGAGAACCCACCTTTGACCAATGTTTATATATGATACTTTATCACAACAGGAACTTTAATGATCCTATGCCTTTTTTGCTGGCCAGGTCCTCACTGTGGTCAGGGGCACTAATTCCAATAAACATGTGAAAAATGCCCTCATTGCCTATCCATGGGTATACACTTTTATTTTCTAAGTACATATGACTGCAAAATAACATGCAGTCTCAGCATGCAAGTCTCACAGCCTGCCAGGGAAGATGAATATATTGGTAGTAACCAGGCGACTTTATAGGTATTAACTCAATCCCTCCCATCTTACACATGAAAGAGCTGAGGCACACAAAGGCTATATAATTTGCCTAAAGTTTTATAGCTAAGTAACGACAGGGCTGGGACAAGAAGGTAGACAGCGGATTCTGGGGTCAGCATTCTTATACCCCTCTGT
Source organism: Mormoops blainvillei (assembly GCA_004026545.1). Lineage (NCBI taxonomy): Eukaryota > Metazoa > Chordata > Mammalia > Chiroptera > Mormoopidae > Mormoops > Mormoops blainvillei. The sequence continues at coordinate 69,213 of PVJD01004571.1, read as the reverse complement.
AGGTACTACATCTCAAAACTGAAGTCAGCCATTGTAACCTGATGTGAATGACATGCCTGGTGGAGCTGAGCCCAGGTAAGGATGAGAACCCAAAGGTGCGGTCTTGGATGAGGCATTCCCTTCAAGGAACTGATTGTGAGAGGTTCCAATGAGCGGTTGTGTCCATTTATTATAAGATTCCTTCTAGAAGTTGTTCAAGGCCACATTATTGGTAGACTTGTGCTCGCATGGGAGAGGCCTGAGTTTCATTTAGAACCGCATTGTCTCCAGGCCTGCCTGTCTCTATAGATTTTCCCTTCTGGCCCCTCCAAGTATTAATGGCCCATGTCAATAAACATGCTCTATCTCTTTACTTCTCACCTTTGCCCCTTCCCTCAACGCCTGCCCCAGCTAAGCCTGGGGAGGGATGTGAACGATTCTATGTTGCTAGTCTGTCTGCTAAAGTCAGACCTGACGCATCTGGTTTTTGCTTTCACTGAAAAGCCAAGAACTCCTTGGTTTCCTGAACGTTTCACCTTGAAGATCCAGGAAAGAAAAATCAAGAGTGACTGACTCTTCAGGGATCATAATCTTGACAGAGGGCCCCTCCCCAAAATATGAATTCATTCTCTCTAATGCTTGCATGACAGTCTAAGGTCACTCTTAAAACACGTCAGCTGCTCCTCGGGCTGACTGAGGTATGTGTCATTAGAGACTCTGGTTAAAAGCCCCAAGTACTTGTTACTTTGACCAGGGTGTCAGAGGTAAAAAGTCCATGAGGGTTTTATCTGCTGATCCAGCCAAGCCCCTCCATACCCAACACACCCTCCAGGTGGTAAGTTGTCTGCGTTTCAGTCACTGTTAGATGTTCAAGAGCTTATTGAAAAGATGACACACTTTTCTCGCAGCTAATTTACTAAATTAAAAACATTAAACATAAATGTCTCTTGAGGTGCTGTTTTTCCCCTACAAAAATTATTTCTCTGAATTAAAATGTGTTTATACAATTTCATATCAGAACTAAGCAATCCCGACTTTTTCACCTGCCAGTGGGTGTCTGAGCGCGCAGACAGCTTTCCAAGAGCAGGAGGTCCCCAGGGTTCCTGGTGTAATTCCTTTTACTCTGGGGGCTCAAGCACAGAATTGCCTACAATCAATTTGCTTTCACATCCTGGCATTAAACTCACTGTATATAAAAGTATCACAAGTATTTTCAATATAATTCTAAGTAGCAGTGATTTAAAAGGGTTTTTATTGTAATGAAAAAAATTACAAGGCACAGTAAACCCTGCACAGCCTATTTGACTGAACCCAATCAAACGCGCATGAGATTCCCCATAACCTCAAAAGGGGCCAAAATGACTTAAAAATTAAGAAAGACAATTGCTAGGAATCATTTTGATGTCTAACAGATGAAACAATATACCAGAGCAATATTTTGACCTTCTGGTTTCTAAAAATATAGAATGAATCATAATTTAACTTGGTGCTATAGAGAAAGTTTCTTTTCAAAGGTATAGCTACATATCTATAAATATTGATATTGTTATAACATAATCTTCTATGTATACACTACTTTTTTAAAGGTGAAACCAAAAGACCTCTAATAAAATACACATTACTAGGTATCTTGGGTATAGGTGATGTCTATTACTGATGCTTGATTAGAAGGCAGGAAGCATGACTTAGGCAACTATGGCCATTGTTATTCAAACAATCACCATTAAAATCCAGGTACACGCAATATCCTTGAACCTGAACATAAGTAAAAATAAAAATGTTGTTAAAACCGCCACGCTCTTCCTGACATATAGTAGGCCTTCAATAAATATTTGCTGAATAAATGAAAGAATGAATATAAATAAATGAATAACCCATATCCAGAGGAAGTCTGTGGTTTTATATTATTTTAATTGAGTCATTTTCATTTTTGCCTTTAAGAGAAATGAATAAAGCAAATCAGAAAATTGAATTACAATCTGTGGCTTGATAGCTCTCTGATATTCTCAGCCCTTCCAGACTACCAAAGCCATCTCTTCTAACTCCGTCCTTAACCTTTGGTTCAATGTCCTCCCAGTGTTTATGCAAAGGCAGAGGCCCCCTCCCACCATCACCAAATGGCACATCATTGAACCCCTATGAGTTAATAAAAGCAGCACTGAGTTTGTTATTTTATTCACTAAGGAGGTGGAAGAAATAGAGTTGCCAGATAAAATATAGGAAGCCCAATTAAATTGGGTTTTAATAAACCATGAATAACATTTTAGTATAAGCATATCCCAAATATTGCATGAGACATACTTATACTAAAAACTTTTCATGGTTTTTCTTGAACTCTAATTTAATTGGGTGTCGTGTATTTTTATTTGTTAAATCTGGCAACCCCAGAAGGAAAGCAAGTGTCCTGACTAAATGCCAGGTGTTCCTATGTGTGCAGACTCTGGCAGAGGGAGTGGACCTTTGAGTAAGAAGCAGTGGCAGAACTCCTTGATGCATTCATTACTCGGTGACAGCCAACTTTTCATAGTTCACTAAAATGATATTTTCAAAGAGGATTAATCTTACATTCATGCTGCATGTTGAATATTTCTAAGGACAATGAGAGCATTAAATGTAGACAAAGAAAGATTAAGAAAAGTGAAGAAAGAAAAGACGGGGGGATGTCAAGAAGCAGAATAAACATTTTTTGACATTAACGGTTTCTTTTAAGAGAATGCCGGTATGCATATATGTGTCTATAGACATCTACTTAGATCAAAGATTAAAATGACTCCTCAAAAAGTCTTGAATTTCAATAAAATGTCAACTGTGTTTTTATACCATGAAAGAAATTTAGTGCTAATGAAAGTTGGCAGAGTGATTGATTGAATAATTATTAATATTTATTATACACCAGCAAGAAGCTAGAGGCAATTGGAACATGCAGGCTAGATCTCCATGGCCTCGGGAGGAAGTGGCCCGTCTTGGAGCAGTGGGTGACAAGGTTTTAAAGGGCAAGATGACATATGTTGTTGCTGAGCTGCAGGTTGAGATTTTGTTCAAATGAGATCTGACAATCTACAGAAGATAGCTAGAAAATTCTTAAAATCCACCATGTTCAGAATCTAAAAACTGAAACTGTACGTTTTCCTGCTATTGCGAGGGCCCCTTTGATGTGTGAACGATCAAGCGAAGCCCTGACAAGAAGAGTAAGTTTTTCCGTGTTCAGAGTTTCCGGCCTGGCGGGGGTGGCTCAGGGGCCTCTGGATGGTACTAACACTCCAGCTTGATCAGGGCTTCAGAATTATTTTTCGGTAAAGTGCCAGACTATGAAAGGAAGACTTCCAAAGTTTATAAAAGGGAGAAGGGAGAAACTTTGCAGCCAGATCTATTGCAAATACAATCAAGGGAAGGAGAGAAGAAAATAATATGTACTGGACCACAATGGGCCAGAACTCTGCTGGGTGGTATATATATGTGATTTATTTTAGTCCTTGTAATAACAATGTATGCTTGGCATTACTGTTCTCATTTTATCAGGAGAATTTAACTAGTTACCGAAGATTACAGACCCAATATTGGTGAATCTCAGATTTTAATTCAGGCCTATCTGACTAATATTGCAACGTAATATTTCCAAATTTGAAATAATCTCCTTCGCTGTTAGGTAAAATGTCAGAATCTGAGCTAGTCAGAGGAAAGGCTCTATTTAAAGGGAAGGCAAACAAGATGATTGAATGTTTTTACTTTCGATAATGACATTTTCTTAGATGAATTATGAAATGATGATTCTAGGGCAAAAAAAAAAACACTTGATTACTATCATGGCGCTCTTTCAGTGTACTTTCAGTGTGTGGCGTGTCCCAAAATAAATGATGAGAACACAAAATTTACAGCTTCGTCACTTACTGTGCTGTGCACCTGAAACTAGTATAATACTTAATGTCAACTGTAATTGAAAAATTAAAAAAACTGAAATAAAGTTATATTATCTATTTGACACCAAAATTAAAAGCAAAAAGTTAATCAGAAAAAATAACCAATTCTGTTAACTTTAATTTCAACTCCTAAATGTTACTACTAAATAAAAAGAAACTGTAAAAGAAAAACTTTAGGTCACTGCACAAAATAAACTTCAAATCAGACAGTCATAGGCTGTAAAAACCAGGATTCTAGAGCCATGTAACCTTGATTAAGAATCCAGGCCTCAGCCGTTACTAGTTGAGTGACCTTTGGCATGTTACCCAGCCCCTCTGTGCCACAGTCTCCCCATCCATAAAATAAATACAATAGAACCTACCTCGCAGCATTGTCATGAAGATTAAGTAAGATATTCCATGTAACCACCTTGGCATACAACCGAGCACATAACAAGCAATCAATAAATATCAGTTCTTATTTTTAACATCATTAAATGGTTTCTTAAAAAAGGAGACACTGAAGTAAAGAAAGGGATTTGCATTTATCTCTGCATTCTTCAAAGCTAAGACTACCAGACACCAAAACCCCTAAACAGTGTTCTCTAAATCAATACAAAAATGTTCTTGGTAATAGCTGCCTTTTAAATAACTCATTTTTCTAAACTGAAGCATGGAATTCAAAATCCCAGCCTGAGCCCATTTTCTCTGCTCTGTTGTATGAAGATGCTGCGCAACAAAAGAAAAAATTTGGCTTGCAGACAGCCGAATCAAGAAAGGTATTTTCAAACCCTTTGTCACCCATGAGCTCCCATAGCCACAAGGTTGAGTTTAAACCACTCAGAGTTTTTCAGCGTTATTCTCCAATATTCTCCAATGGAATCTCCAAGCAAGGTGTATGTTTATGTGTGTGTTTTCAGGAAGAATGATACAACCTAGAGAGGCAGAGGAAACATTGCCTGGGTGCATCAATACCCAATTGCAGTTGGGTGAGCTGTGCAGGGGCCCCAAAGGGCAGGCAATGTTGTGACCTGGTGCAGCCTCTCGAGATTCTACTGCGTGAGCCACAAACTATAAAGACCAGACATGCTGCATATTTTTTTTTCTCCCTGCATTTTTTTCCTCCTAAAGAAATTTACAGGCCATTTTCTCACCCTTCCCCCTGAGCTAGGATATTGAGGTTAAAATGTACCTACTGAGTAGGTAATGTATTTGGTATTAAGAATCCATCATATGCGTATGTCTTCTGAGCATAATGGTTCCTTTGGAGCTATTATAGATACGCCGTGAATAGATATTAGGAATAATACACAAAGAGTGGCTGAAGGAGATCCCGTATTAACTACTGTCAGACTTTTAACATTATTTGAAACTCAGCTCTTCTTTTTAATTCCTGAGGTTTAATACTGCTATACTTTGTAAACTGAGTGCTTTTCAAAGAGAGCTCCAAATTCCTACCGAGCTGTCTTTAGGTGAGCTTTGATCTTTGCAGAGCACCTATCTTGTGTTTCTATAATTGCTCTGGTTTAACAAGGCTCCCTAGCACGTGAAAGGGGAAAATCCTTTTATTAAGGCTATAAACCTAACTGACCACAGTGATGGAATGTGCAGCTTAGGGGTAGCCAGGGGTAGCCAGGAAAGAAAAAAAGAAAAGGGAAACTGGGGGAAGTCTTCATGTTAAAACAAAATGAAATATTTATTTAATGTGTTCTGGTGTCCAGGTGGTAAGAGACTGCCCTGTGGTCCACTGCAAGGTTCATCTTTGTTAAGTATCGTGAACGCTGATTTCAATGAAGGGGTGAAAGCTGAGGAAGTTATGGCTGAAATTTTGGCTAGAGATGACAGCTCCAGGTTTCGAGTTGCACAAAGCAGTCTGAGGGATTAAACCAACAAAGCCTGCTCAAAAGTATTGAGTTTCCGAACGTGTAATCTTCCTACCGGAGATTCACACTCCTAGGATAGGGAGAATTCCTCATTTACTTTGACTTTGCCATATTAATCTTACTTTACAAATACATGCGGCGATTTATATCATGTTTAATTAACTGATTGAGGGCTCCAGTGGTAAAAATGGCATCGCATTAAGCCCTGTCCGTATGGCAAATTCGAATCACATCTTTAGCCTTGCAAGAACAAAATATCCCGAGAGTCACTGATGACAGGATGTAGGAATTGAAATCAGGTCCCTCCTGTTGTTTGAGAATCCAGGGAGGGTGCCTGCCATATGCCCGTCATTTCCAGGGGGGGAAATGACAGGATAAAAGAAAGGAAGGCTCTAGTTCTTCCAATATGTTCAAATCTCAGATGAAAATGATTGTGCAGCATGCTGTACAGAGGCCAAGATTCACATGAAAGTACATCCAAAACTTTGCGGAGAGCTTAATGAGAGGGTTTTGTGGTGTTCTGATACGTGTTTTTGTTTTGTTTTGTTTTTTCTGAAATGGCTGCTCAGGGTTTTTGACAACCGATAGATGAAAATGCTGTGGTTTAGGGTTAAATATAATAAGCAAGGAAACACAAAAAATAAAGAGAGAATTCTTATCTAATAAAATATATGAGTGCTATGATTCAATAAAAAGCAAATTAGGTTTGACTGCTCAAAGCCACACATTGGAATACCGGTTCCAAAGTTCTCATTTTTGGAAGTGAGAGTTGTATAATTTTTCTCCTCAAAAATCTGTGGTGGTTATTTATGACATCTAAAGAAAAAAATGTAAATTGACTATTGATTTCTTCCAAATAATTTCTTTGAAATTTTAAAATGCATTTTAAATGATCTTAGCAAGACAGCATAAAAGAAGCTTGAAAAGGGCAAAAAATCAGTTTTACTTCTCAATGATTGGCATTTTTGTTCATTCTCTTTTAGCATTTTATTATTTGCATATCTTAAAATTGTTATAATCATGTTATACCCTAATCTTGTATCTTTTTTATTTACTATTTTATAACACATTTCCCATACTGTTATATGTCCATATTTTTATTGACTGCATAATATTTCATCAGGTGAATGTTATAATTTTTCTGACCATGCTTCCATTGTTAGATATTAAAATATCTTCCGATGTTTGCTAGTATAAATAACATTATAAAGACAGTTTTTATACATACAGCTGTTTCCACATTTAGAATTATTTCCTTAAGATCAATTCTCATGCCCACATTTCTTTAAAGATACATAAGTAAAGAAATTTTTCTTCCGAGGGAAAGTAAAAAGTAAAACATTTTGTGAGGTATCGCTATATCAAAAATCTTACCTTTATGTGAAATCTATTTTTTTTTAAAGAAAACCTACACAGATGGAGAGTAGGATATTGGTTGTCAGGGACTGGAGCTGAAGGAAATAGGGAGGGATTGTTTGTAAAAGGGTTTGAACTTCCAGCTATAAGCTGAATAAGGTCTGAGGATCCAGTGTAAAACATGGTGACTAGAGTTGATAGCACTGTGCTGTATAATTGAAATTTGCTAAGAGAGTAGAACTCAAATGTTCTCATCACGCCCCCCAAATGATAAGAATAAAACGTGAGATGATGGGTGTGTTAATGAACTAGATGGAGATTCTTTTACAATGAATTCAGATATCAAATCACCACCATGTACACTTTCAATATTTTACAATTTTGTCAATATACCTCAATAAAGCTGAAATTTAAAAACAAATAACCGATACCTTACCTGAAGTTTACATGCAATCCTAGGGTGATGGTTTCACTCTTACAGCAAAATACTGGTAGCATTAGAAAAGTACTTAATTTTTACTCTTGCGTCCTTCCCTGCACTCCTTTTTGAAAAATATGCAATAAGAAATAAAATCAGAATTTCCTATTTTATTTTACTCATCATTTGTCATTCTCTCCAGAAATTAAAAAGAAAAAGTCACATCCCTTTATGTATAATTAAAGTTTTGAAAATTTGTAACAGTTTCCTAGAGAGTATTGCAAATACACTATTAGGCCAGCACACAGTTCACTTTTTTAAAGATGCATTATATTAGTTATACCTGAAATGTGGTCCTAATAATTAATAATCCTAGATGTTTTCATGGTATTAATTCAGAGTGTGATGAATTGGATAAGCTAGGCAATATATTTTAACTAAAACCACTTTGGATTTTGACAAGGAATTCAAACTTTTCAACTGTGGTCTGTAACGGCACAGGCCGCTTGTAAAAAGAATAATCACCTCGACTCTTTCAACTTCCTGAAATCACTCAAAACAGAGTAGTTCAGGATTGTTTCATTTGGAAGTAATAAGTTCTAAAACACAGTGTGCTGCAGTACATTTTAATTATTGTTTTCAGTTCTCAATGTTCTAGATTTTCTCAACTATCCTTTATATATTTGGTTTCAAAATATGTATAAATTTAAAATTGCTACTTGCAGTCTTTTATCAAGAAATTACCTGATTTATTTAATCTGGTCTTCGATGTCATGAAAAACACCCTCAAATTCAATCCTGTATAAGGGTTTGAATGTCATATTTTTAACAATTTTGGAGGCCAGAAGTGCATTTCTCTTTAGATGGTTTGTTCGGTGTTATTATTTGTCTGAAATAATGTGACACCTTTTGTTTTCCAAGTCTATTCCTTTCAATGAAACCTATTTCTTTTGCACATTCTAAAAATAAAAAATAAACATTCCCTGTGAGGCACTGGAAGGAGAGGCAATTAATGTGAATTTGATAAAACATAATGTACTGGTCTGACAGTAAAAAGGCAATGCTTATTTGATTTTGACTAGTTTTGTCTTTAAATAATGGTCTTCTTTTGGCGTTTAATGTATATTTGTCCGCAATAAACATAATTTATGAATATTTTAACACATGTGTACTCAGTGGGGTGGATTATCATACTGATATAAATAGAATTAATGAGCAGTCAACCTGCCACATGTCATGACATATGACGGGGCAGCTAGAGCACAGAAATAATTCTTGTAGTTTCACAATAAAGCTTTCTTCTTATTTCAACTTTTAAAACTACTAACAGTCTTTACTTCCCTTCATTTTGGAGTATGGTGACCAACCGGGAAACAGGATTCAGATTTTAGAACAAGTTTACTCTTTGACATTTAAAAAAACCCCGATTTTCTTGCCTTCTTTGAAACAAAATATATATATTTGAACAAGCTGACCCCATTCAGCCAAGTTTCAGAGAACAGGGCACAGATAGACAATCATTTTACATATTTTAACCTAAAAAATCAATATGTTCTTTTGTTCTTTTCATTTTGTGGCAATAGTATGATCACGCTCAATTGCAGCTACCAGACCTTTACAAGAACAAAAACTTTCTAAATGCTTCTAAATTCTAAAACAAATTTGATGGGCATATCATCTGGATAAAATTCTCCTGAATTCTCCTGAATGAAAACATCTTCTTAGCCAGTTATTTGTTCTCCTTGTATATAAAGCAACAATCTGTTAAGCATGCCTAATAAGATTTTTTTTTTTGAAGGAATAAACCCATTGGTATAAAGAAAGCTACCTCTTCAAACAGTAAATGCAGGCATGCAAAAGTCTTCAGTTTAACCATACTTCCTTTGACAAAAAAAAAAGAAACATTTTCTTGAGGAAGCAAGCTGAAATTTAAAATTAATCTTTATTTTCTTTTATTATTTTACACCCTGACTATGGGTAAAAATGAGAAAAATTAAACTATCACGTAGAGGGCATTGTCAGGATGATCTGGCAGGAGGGAAGCCTTGGCAAAGATACGATTCTACCACTTTTTAAAGACACAGATGGCAGAGTTGCAGCCTTTATTCCTCTTATCTTTTATTTGCAAAGAGAATAGTCAAAGCTTTTTGCCACCATCACCCCTCCATTCCCACCTTCACATTTAAAAACACTGTCGCCCAAACCAAAGCTCTTTCCTAAACCTAGCAAGCCCCAGGATGCTTTAGGGAAATAACAGAACGTGACACTACGCTCCTGGTCATCTGTTAGAGGAGGGGCCGCACTGTATGGGGCTCCGGCTGATGAACTTTCCTGGAGTGGACTCCCTTGGGGAAATCCAGCTCTTTCACCGGCAAAGAAAATGGGCACCACCTAGTGCTTTTTCGATGCAAAGGCTGTTTGTGGGGCTGTGGATGTGAGTGGGCATGCGTGGGGTGGCTGACCTTTACAAAGGAAAAAAGAAAGGACTCAGTTTCAACCTCTGTGCCTGAAACAAGAAAAGAAGCAAGTGACAATCTTAAGACAAATGAATTCCAAGTCAGAGATTTTCCTAGGGTTATTTTATTTTTTTCCTTTTCTTTTTTAAAACAATTGTTGGTCTGTTCATGGGGAATAATATTTGTGCTTACTAAGATGCTAATTTTCCCATTTCATTTCTTCTGCAGCTAACTTGTAAGAATCTCTTCCAGGAATTTTTCATCCAAAGTGACAAAGCAGAGCAAGCCCTCCCCCCTACTCCCCGAAATCTATTTTAACAGGGAGCCTGTCTGGAGTTCTCCTAACACAACAAATAGCTTTTATGAAAAATGGTTTGTAGCACAAAATCTTTTGCAGTGCAATAAGATCAAGTTAATCCTCATGCCTCTAGGAAAAAGCCTAGGAACTTTTATCTGATTGGCAAAATGGACTCAGATATGAGTTCAAGGATTGAGTACACTTTGATGAAATTTCACAGCAATGAAGTCTGATTATCTGAATAACTGCTTAAGCCCTTTAAAAAATAACTTGGGGAAGCACTAGGTTTTTTATTTTATTTTTTTATTTTTTGGTTGGGAAAACAGATAGTCCTGTAGGGAATGGTAGCATAGCCATTACGTACTGTTTACTTTTTCTATAACACCTGGTGTAGAATTACTCTTAGTGCTGTTGTTTTTAAAAATAATAATACCAGTGACTTCTCTATTGCTAAAAGGTGGATCCTTCTGCAATAAAATTAGAAACCTTAGGCAGGGTGGAGAGCAGAAATGGGAAAACAAGTAACCTGCTACATATAACGGGATTAACAAGGGCCTGCTGCACACCCAGGGACTAACTAGCTGACTTTGAACTCCTTAGGGACCTGCTTATCCGATATGCTGCACGACAGAATCCAGACAGAAAACAGACTTCGAAGAAACAGGTAAAAATGATTATAACTACTCTCAGTTAAGAGCTCAATGTCCGCGGTAAGCAACCGAGGTATAAAGGAACGAAGAAGGCAAAACCCAAGATTCTGAACTTCCCTCCTTTGCCTACGCAAAATTCTCCTGTTATAAGATGACAATAACACTACTTGGAAACAGCACTCGGCAACTGTATTATGAACTAAATTAAAGCATCTAAAGCACTCTCATATCCTTAGCCATTTATTGCTATAATTTAAGATACTAGAGAAGTGATTTAAGTAAATTTTAAAATTTATATCAAGGAGGAAAAATATTTTTCAGTGAGTTTCTTCTACAAGCAGAAAGAAAAAATAAAATGAGCTGGTGATCTCTTTGGGATTTCACTGGTACATACTACACATCTTCAGGTTTATAACTAGATAGGAGACCTTGTCTTGACAGGTTTAAAATACACATGAATTGATTAGCTGAAGCCATCAGGTGTGTGTGTCTGAGCCTCTGTTTTCCCAAATACATACCTACAAGATAACTGGAAGAAAGTGGCTGTCTTAACCAGCTTTTAAATGAAAGCGGCATTACGTTTGGCATTCAATCGAACTCCTCTACTATTAATATCACCACCATTCTGGTCAGCCGCTTAAACAAACCCCCCAAAATCTTGCTTTTTATTTCCCTCTCTGCCTACTCATCTGCTGCCCCCACCCCCACCCTTTTCCCTCCTGCCTGCTTTCCCTGGAAGCCATAGTTCACAGTGAAACCTTCTGGTAACGACGGTCCCGAAGTGATAATGCACTTTCATGCCTCCCCGTTAACAGGAGCACTTGATCCTGCCATGGGGCCGGCTCAGTGGCAGGAGGGCGCTTCCGTGCTTTCTAGAGGTAAACGGTACCCGTTTGATTTACTGCCTTGACTAACTCCGCAGTTTCACTAAGTTCTGGCACCAAAAAAACCCCAAAAACAAAAAACAAAAACAATGTTTTATTAAAGAAGAAGGGAAGAGGAGGAGGAGGAAGAGGAAAAGGACAGAAAATGGAGAAAGGGAGGGAAAGGGTCAGGAAGGAAGGGGGGAAGGAGGGGAGCAGTAGAATCAGCCTTTTTTTTCCCCCTTCAATAATGTGTCAGTGGAACCAAATCATATGTTTTGTTCCTTCTCCCTGGGATTCACAGAAGAATCCCACATAGCAAATTAAGAGTTAAGGTGAGTGCCCGGACTGGGGTGGCTCCGTTGCTTTGGTGTCCTCCCACAAAGCCAAGGGTTCCTGGTTGATTCCCGCCAGGGCACATGCCGGGGTTGCAGGTCTGGCCCCAGTCTGGATGTGTAGCAGTGAGAGGCAATTGATCAATGTTTCTCCGTAATACTGGTATTTCTCTCCCTTTCTTTCTCCCTTCCTTCCTCCCTCTCTACAAATAAATAAATAAATAAACCCTTTGAAAAGATAAGGAGTTAAGGTAAGTGCTATCAAATAAAAGGACTGGACGTGGAGAAAAAACAAAGGATTCATTCCTTTGGTGATGTGGGCTTCGTGGAATCAGTAATAGTCACCATGTGATGATGCACTGATCCCCTCATTGTCCTTCTTCCACTTCTCATAGGAGGATCCTGTGTATCTGGGTGGCCTCCGTGCAGCATGTGGCCAGGTAGCATCTTAGCACTCAGTCAGCCCAGCTGCTCCGTGTGCCAGGGTGGCCCACTGCACTCACACTCTCATTCTTAATGATGTGTCATTCTGCTGAAGTAACCAAACTGAAAACAATCAATAGTTTTACCCAAATACCTATTATTTTAAGAATAAGGGGAGAGTGATTTCTTTGCTGTGAGGAGCATGGGAGATACTATTTGTTGTAGTTTAAATAAAATTGATTTTCCTTACTTCTGGACTCAGATCGCTCAATGTGCTCCTGGTGTTTCAAGCTTGGATGCATACATAATACATAAAACAGTTATGTCTGTTCTTTGAAGGTACTTTTTTTGCTAATGTCAGTGCTGCTTTTATTCTATGGTTTCATAAGTTCAAGTCCACATGAAAAAGGCAGGTAGGGAGCCTGTGGACAAATGCAGGAAAGAAGGGACATTATTCTGAGATCATGTTGTCCTAGGCAGGGTTTCATTTTCCGTGTAACAAGCCAACAAGTTAGATATTTGAAGCCAAGTCTTATCTTGCCCCAGAGCCCATGTTTTCCACCATACCAATGGGTAAAACTGACAGTGAGAAAAACTTTTTCTAATGTAACCCTACACATGCATACATCGCTGAAACAAAGTTTCATAAAATAATATTTACCTGTATACATGCAATTTACTTGGATTTCACTCATCCTACTCTAGTACAGTTCAATTCTTTAAAATTCTAGTTGCAGCCCCACTAAATTTGTCTCACAACCTCCTATCATAGCACAACCCACAATTTCGTAAATACCACACTACATCATGCTACCCTTCCAAATTTTTCATTTTGCTCTGCTGCATTTGATATCAGTATGGTGTCCAAAAGTGTCCTTGCAGGGAGTATCACTGGGAATCATCAACGTGATTTAAGTTTTCAAGTTTTTCAGATAAGAACAGAGAGTTATAATGTTTACTCCCTAAAACTTTTATGAAGTTGAATTCATTGATAGTGTTCTTTGTTTCTCAGAGAGTCTATTTTATTTAAGAATAAAAATAATTTAAAACTGAGATAAGTTTCTTGGCAATAAGAGCTATGAGAAGGGTAGCATTAGTAGCACAGCTATTAACACTCGCTGTGAATTTGCTACCTACCAGCCACTATTCTATGAGCCATAAATATGGTAACTCATTTAGTCCTTACTGTGACTTAAAAGTAGGTATTTATCGTCACTTCTACTGTATAGCCAGAATTTCTTCATCTTCCTTATCACAAATTTCCCTTCTAAAATGTTATTATATATCTCAAAAGATGAATAAGATTATGACTATGACTCAAGGAATCTGCATATTTATGGTTAGTTTAAAGGAAATATAAAAGCTTATGTCATCTGGTTGGTTTGATGAACTGACTGGCTTTTTACTAATAAATCATGGAAGAAAAATAAATTTGTAGAAAACTTCCAGAATATATAGTAATGGGTTATCATACATTTACTTTCAAGTAACACAGATTCCCAGACATGCGGGTCTATGATATCTGAAAGTACAGAGGCCACTCAGGTTCCAGGGCTGGCTGACTCAGTGGTCCATCAGTGTTACCGAGATTCAAAGTTTTTTCATCTTTCCATCCTCCCATCCCGTGCCAGCTTTGCTCTCAGATACCTGCACACTTCCAGGTGCACATTTAGTCTCCACGGTGATGAGACTAAAGGGTTTTTTCTCAGGAGTGAATTAAATGCCCCTTAAATCTAGATCAGCTTTTTCCTTTGGCTAAAAATGAACTACATGTTGATTCCCAAACCAGCCACTGCCCAGGGAAATGGGATTATTACGATTGGATTAGAAAGCTCCACCCCTGGAAGTGGGGATGAGGTTGCCTGCCCTGAAGCACAGGGTTCTCTGGGCTAGAAAGGTAGGGTCTTATGGGAACTTATATACTGAGTAAGAATTGTCTGATGCAAAGAGGGAAAATGTTTTGAAGGAAAGATTTGGTAAAATATAATGTACAATCATTTCCCATTAGTTAATACATCTAATGTTTCATAAAAATTAGCAAATTTAACAGGGAAACATATCTATAAAGAATCCACTATGGGTATTTGCTGTTTGATTTGAAATTAACAGGGCCTAGTGTTTTCATTATCAGGAAGAAGAAAACTAGGTAGACTAATAAAATAAACATTTGAAAAGTATCGAGGTTTATGAAAATAAACAAACACCATCCTATTTAATACACTAAAAGCAGGTTGGCATTTGCCAACAAATATCAGGTAAAATGTTATAGAATTTACTACTTCCTATTTCCTGAGTGAATTTGTTCTAATCCATTTAACAAGATTTCCTAAGTGAAAATTTAGTTTTGGTTTTGAAAAATACCCATATAAAATATACAGACTAATAGTGTTTCCTCGGTTTAATAGGGCCCGCAGTTTCCCATATTCAGGTCGGGGTTTCTTGCTACCTCATTGCCTCTGAGCAGCCTGTTCCCTTGTCAAAAACATGCAAAGGGGTTTATATTCTTTCCTTCTAACTTTTTATTTTGACACAGTTTCGGATTCACAGAATAGAGCTACAAGAATGGCTCAAAAAATTCCTGTATAGCCTTCATCCATATGTCCCTGATGTTAGCCTTTTAACACATATCCTTTATCTATCTCTGTTGAATGCATGCAAATGCACAAGCAGTCACACGCAAATATGTACGATATATGCCTTACATGTACGTATGTGTGATGTGTGTGTTTGCACACAAACATGTTTTCTGAATAATTTAAGAATAAGTTATATAGAAATGATTTCCTCTAGCCCTAAATACTATTTTTGTATTCCTAATAAAGAAGGTCACCCCCTTACAGGATAATATACAATTATCAAAATCTGAAAATCAACATTACTACAATGCTATTATCTAGTGTATAAATTTTATTTATATTTTACCGAGTATCCCAATAGTGTTTTTATGGCAAAAAAAAAAAAAAAAGTGCATCATGCGCTGCATTCAGTTGTCCTTTCTCTTAATCTTTTTTATTCTGAAATGGTTCCTTAGTTTCCCCTTCACAAATTGCTTTTAATATTTGTCATTAGCAAAACATACTTAAAGAGCCCAGGCCAGTAGCTCAGTTGGTTGGAGCATCATCCCAATACTCCAGGGTTGGGGATTTGATCCCTGGTAAGTGTATATACAATACTAATCAACCAATGAATGAAAGAGTGCATCAATAAGTCGATGCCTCTCTCTCTCTCTCTCTCTGTGTCTCATCAATAATTTAAAAATTCAACAAGAAAGCATACTTAAAGAGCAAATATCATTCCAAAGCAATGGATTTATATGGACGATTATTTGGTATTTGTGCTGCCACTGCAATCTTCCTTTATCAGGGATTGTCAGTGTGAGTATTTTTTCACTCTTTCCTTAGAAATCTGGACATGCATTAAAGAATATGAAGGACAAACTGGGGAAACAGGTGATTCATTAGCTTATTACTAACCAATTCATCTATTGTTCATGAAGAGCAGCTAGACGGACATTCCAAAGCACCTGAAACATGTCTAAGTTTTTTAAAAAATTGAAGACATTATAGAAAAATCCACCACATAAACAAAATGAAAGATAAAAATCACATGATCATATCAATAAATGCTGAAAAAGTATTTGGTAAAATCCAGCGCCCATTTATGATTAAAAAAACATTCAGCAAAGTGGGAATAGAGGGAGTATACCTCAACATAATAAAGGTCACATACGAGAAACCTACAAGCAACATCATACTTAATGGGCAAAAGCTAAAAGCTTTCCCCCTAAAATCAGAAACAAGACAAGGGTGTCTGCTTTCACCACTCTTATTGAACATCATACTGGAAGTTCTAGCTACAAAGATCAAACAAGAAAAAGAAATAAAAGACATCCGAATTGGAAAGGAAGAAGTGAAACTCTCATTATTTGCAGATGACATGATAGTGTACATAGAAAACTCTATAGTCTCCACCAAAAAACTACTCGACCTAATAAGTGAATTTGGAAAACTAGTGGGATATAAAGTCAATATTAGAAATCAAGCACATTTCTGTACACTAACGATGAAGTATCAGAAACAGAAACTAGAAAAAAATCCCATTTACTATAGCAACAAGAAAAATACAGTACCTAGGAATAAACTTAACTAAGGAGGTAAAAGATCTGTACTCAGAAAACTACAGAACACTAAAGAAATTAAGATACAAGTAAATGGAAGCATATACTATGTTCATGGATTGGAAGAATTAACATCATTAAAATGTCCATACTACCCAAAGCAATCTATAGATTCAATGCAATTCCTATTAAAATACCAATGGCATATTTCACAGATATAGAACAAATATTTCAAAAATGTATATGGAACCAAAAAAGACTCTGAATAGCCTCAGCAGTCTTGAGAAAGTAGGAGGGATCACAATACCTGATATCAAACTATGCTACAAGGCCACTGTAATCAAAGCAGTCTGGTACAGGCATTAGAACAAGCACATAGATCAATGGAACAGAATAGAGAGCCCAGAAATAAACCCATGTCTCTATGGTCAATTAATATTTGACAAAGGGGGCAGAAGCATAGAATGGAGTAAAAATAGCCTCTTTAATAAATGGTATTGGGAAAACTGGACTGGTACATGCAAAAAAAAAAAAAAAAAAAAGAAACTATACCACCAAATTACACCATGTACCAGAATAAACTTAAAAATGGATAAAAGATTTAAATATAACTTATGACACCATAAAAGTCCTAGAGGAAAACATAGGCAGTAAAATTTCAGATATCCCACGTACCAATATTTTTGCCAATGTATCTCCTAGGGCAAGGCAGATAAAGGAAAAAATAAACAAACTGGACTGCATCAAATTAAAAAGTTCCTGCACAGCTAAAGAAACCATCATCAAAATGAAAAGGGAACTGACTGTATGGGATAACATATTTGCCAATGATACATCAGACAAGGGTTTGATCTCCAAAATATACAAAGAACTCATACGACTCAACACCAGGAAGACAAACCTTCCAATTAAAAAATGGGCAAAGGACCTGAGCAGATACTTCTCCAAGGAGGACACACAGATGACCCACAGACATATGAAAAGGTGTTCAACATCACTAGCCATCAGGGAGATGCAAATTAAAACCACAATAAGGCATCACCTCAGACCAGTCAGAGTGGCCATCATTAATAAATCAACAAACAATGAGTGCTGGCGAGGATGTGGGGAAAAGGGAACCCTAGTGCACTATTGGTAGAAATGCAGATTGGTGCAGCCACTGTGGAAAGCAGTATGGTATTTCCTCAAAAAACTAAAAACGGAACTGCCTTTTGACCCAAAGATTCCACCACTGGGAATATACCCTAAGAATCCTGAAATACCAATTCAAAAGAATTTAAGCACTCCTATGTTCATAGTGGTGCTATTTACAATAGCCAAGTGCTGGAAACAGCCTAAGTGCCCATCAGTAAACGAGTGGATCAAAAAACTGTGGTACATTTACACAATGGAATACCACACAGCAGAAAGAAAGAAGGAGCTCCTATCTTTCGCAACGGCATGGATGGAACTGGAGAGTATTATGCTACGTGAAATAAGCAAGCCAGTGAAAGACAAATACCATATTATCTCACCTATAAGAGGAACCTAATGAACAAAATAAACTAATGAGCAAAATTGAACCAGAGACATGGAAACAAGGAAAAGACTGACAGCAACCAGAGGGTAGCGGGGAGGGGGATAAGGGGGGAAAGAAGGGAAAGGGGCTAGTCAAGAAACATGTATGAATGACCCACAGGGTGGGCAATGACTTTGGGAGCACTGGGTCAACCGGGCAGATGAGGGCAAGGGGGGAAATGTGGGACAACTATAATACGATAACAATAAAATATTTTTTAAAACAATAATATGAAAGAAAAAAGGACATTATAGAAAAATAAACTTATAGTCATTTCAATAACTGAAGGTGTAAAGGCAATCCTTTGAAGTGCTTCAATCTAAATAATTACAATAGAGGTGATTAAAATTGGTTAAAAATCATTATTTCTAAACTAATGTGCGGAATTTTGTTTATAAGTATAAGAATACAGACATTCTGATCGATTCTATTATCTTTTTATTAACATCTGAATTAGCCTATAAAAACTTCACATATTTAAAAGTACACTAAAGCCTCAGAAGCTCATTTTCTTTCACAGTGCTCATCAATGGTTTTAAGTTTTCAATTCTTCAAATTTCAAATACTTTAGAAATAAACAGTTCTAAAAAGGCATGGGCAAGTGTGTCTTACACATATCTCTTTTTCTGGAAATTCCAAATAAAATTTTCCTGAATTTTTTTCAAATCAATGTATTCTTTCACACAAAAAACAAGTTACAGGTCAAAATGATTATCTGCCATCATGTTACAGCTAAACTTCTAACTGATCTTCCCACTTCTCTACAGACTTATGAAAGAGAAGGAAAAAATTACAGTGATGAAGAGAATATTCCCAAATGGGCTGAGCTAGGGCATCAAAATCTGCAGCTGGTGTCAAAAACACTTCGCTTCATTAAAAAAACTTTCTCAATTTGATTTTTAAAATATTTTTAAAATAAGGCAGTGCCCTGCAGTAGAATCAGTAGCGCCAAACATCCTATTCTCAGTAGTGAAAACAAATTACAAAAGAGTTTCAATACAACAATGGGGAGGAAATCATTTGTTGAGTTGAATTCAAGGTTATACTCAAGTCTGATTGCATAAACCTGTTCATATGGAAGAAGAGACAAAATGCCAAAAATTCTTTGGGTAGTGTGTCAGAGGCTCAATGTCTACAAGAAAAAATTGAGGGGAAGATTAGAGAATAATTTTCTCTTGGGGAATGATAACAATTTAGGGGTCTTTCGTAGGGAAAGTCCTTTGCTAGGATTGAAGGCAGGATTATTGGTAGAGAATTTAGAAACTAAAATGAAGAGCCTCTTAAAATGGCAGGGAATTCTTGAAATGTCAATGCTAAGAAAATGGGTGATGCTGAAAAAGAAAACATAAGCTCAAGCTCACTATTTCAAGTGATGGCACTGTAAGTAGATCACAAAGTGATGGAATTGCCGATGCCTTTCAAGGAAAATCAAGAAACCCATAGCATAGTGACTTGGGTCAGTGTTTAGGTAAAGGTATGAATTCAAGAAAATTCAAGGAGTGATGTCAGCATCAATGGTGGAGCGAGAGGACCCCTTTGTATCTCTCCTTAAATCTGCGACTAGTTGGAATTGTATAACCCAGCGAAGGTTCCTCTGCTCAACACAGTGGCACACCTGAGAGTTCCATACATCAGTGCATCTGAAGGTAGACTTAAATGGAAGGCATAGGGGAGGCAGGAAGAGGGAAAGGACAGGGATGGTACCCACAAACACCATTCCCCCAGCCACTGTAGCTCAGCCTATGGCCCTAACTAATGCCATAGGAGCAGAGGAGGAGTTGGGGTACAGCCCTTACAGTATGGCCTGGTGGAGAGTCAGAGAGGCTAAAACACCTTCGGCGTCCAAGAATCCAGCTCCCTCCCCCACATTGTGGCTGAGTCCAGAAGCAGCAGCAGAGATGTATCTATGGTCTCCCAGCTACAACACAATGGTACCAGTGGTCAGAGAGAGCCAGGGAACAGCACAGTGAACTTGCAGATTTGGTACATCCACATGCCACATCCCTCTACTGTGATGGTGGTGCCTTAAAACCTAGGCAACCCAGACACAGCAGGGACACCCATCAACCCGGTCACCCAGGTAGCAACTCCAACAACCCCAGTGATGCCCCACCACCATGACCCCGGAAGCACAAGTAGCACAGGTAACAGGAACAAAAACTTGGAATATAGCACCATCTACTGGAAAGCAAAAGAAAGACCTGCAATTATCACCCTGTTGAACTGTCAAAATCAAGAGAACCTAAATTAGAAAGGCGTTCACTACTTCAAATGTGCTGTTGGAGGAACAGCACCTCAAGAACCATGAACAACCAAGGTAATGTGGAAACAAATAGAGAAAATGACAATTTTGCAGAAAACAAACTCAAAGTCATGAAAGGTTGTGACCTAAATGATAGAGAGTTCAAAATAGCAGCCTCAGTCACAGAGAAACTCGATAAGATACAAAAAACTCAGAAAGGCAATTCAACGAGCTCAGGAGAGTAACTAATGAACAGAAAGAGCACTTTACCAAAGAGATTAAAACTATAAAAGAAGAACTAAACAGAAATTCAAAATCTCAACATCTCAGTAAGTGAGATTAAAAAACTCAGTATAAAAGTATTAGAAATAGAGAAGACCATGTAAAAAAATAACTAATAACTTGAAAAATAATAATTTAGAAATGATTCAAGTGGAACAAAAAGGGGGAACAAATATTTTTTTAAAGCGAAAGATCTCAAGGAAAACCATCTGACTCCATTAAAAGGGCAACAGAAGAACTATATGACTCCATTAGAGGCAACTCCAGTAGAAGAGCTATCTGACTCCACTGGAAAGGGAGACATAGAATGGGTAACCCAGGAGGAGAAGAGAGGGAACAGGGGACAAAGAACCTATTCAAAGAAATAATCGATGGGACCTTCCCAAACCCAGGGAAGGAGCTGGACCTTCAAATACAACAAGCTAACAGAACATGTAATTGTCACAATGCAAAAAGACCTTCTTCAAAACACATTATATTAAACCTGTCAAAAGTTAACAATAAAGAATTCTCAAGGCAGATACAAAAAAAGTAACCTACAAAACAAACCCCAACAAATTATCCACAGATTTCTCAGCAGAAACCCTATATGCCAGGACAGAATGGAGTAACATGTTTAAAATATCAGAAAATAGAAACCACCAGCCAAGAATAATATATCCAACAATGTTATACTTTAGAAATGAAAGTGAAATAAAGGTTGTCTCAGACAAAAGCTAAGGGTATTTACCACCACAAGATCTGTATGACCAGTAATGTTTAAAGGAACTCTTCACTTGAAACAAAAGAAGAAAAGTACACAAAACTTTGAGTAAGCTGACAAAGAGAAAGAAACAGAAAATTGCAACTCTATTTTACAATAAGGTGTTAAATGTTTAATTACAACATAATGGCTAAAGGGAAAAAAAGCAAGAAAATTATTGTAGTTATTGCAAGCTGGTAATGAACGTGCAACATAAAAAGGAATAACTTGTGACCCCCCCCAAAAAAAACAGCACAGAAGGGAAGGAGAGAAAGGGGAGGACAGAAATGGAAAAGAAACAAAGAAAATACAGAGCAAACAGAAAACTGAATAAAAATGTCAGTAGTAAATCCTCATATATCAATAATCACCCTAAATGTAAATGGACTGAACTCACCAATCAAAAGACACAGAGTAGATGTACAAACTAAAAACAAGACCCAACTATATGCTGCCCAAAGAAAACTCATCTAAGCTCCAAAGACAAACACAGGATCAAAGTGAAGGGGTGAAAGATGATACCCCAACCAAGTGGTATCCAAAGAAAATTGGGTGTAGCCATATTTATATGAGACACACTAGATGTCAAGACAAAAAAGGTAACAAGAGACAAAGGTGTACATTTTAAAATGATAAAAGAGATAATCCATCAAGAAGACACAACACTAATTAATATACACACCATCCAGCCTCAAGTCACAAAAATATATAATGCAATTATTAACAGATGTAAAGAGGAAAATAGACAGCAACACAGTAAGAGTTGGAGATTTGAACATCCCACATACATCAATAAATTAATCATCCAGACAGAAAGTTAGTATGGAAACATTGGCCTTAAATGACACATTAGATGAGATGGACTTAATATTCCAACCAAAGCAATAGAATATATACATTCTTCTCAAGTGCACATGACATATTCTCAAGGATAGATTAAATGTTGGGACACAAAACAAGTCTCAATAACTTTAAAAGGACTAAAATCATCTCAAACATCTTCTCTGACCACTATGGTATGAAATTAGAAATCAACTACTAAAAGACAGCTGGAAAAGTCACAGACATGCAAAGATAAAACAACATGATACTGAACAACTATTGGGTCAATGAAGAAATTTTTTAAAAAGTCAAAAGATACATAGAGACAAAAAATTATTAAAATATAGCATACCAAATTTTCGGGATGCAGCAAAAGCAGTACTATGAGGGAAGTGTATAGCAATATAGGCTTACCTCAAAACCTCCCCCACAAAATCTTAAACAATCTAATATTACACCTTAAAGAATTAGTGCAAAAAGAACAAATAAAGCCCAGTCAGTAGAAGAAAATAATAAAAATCAGATGAAAAATAAAATAGAGAATAAAAATACAATAGAAAAAAAATAATAATACAAAGAATTAATAATACATTTTGAAGTGATAAGCAATATTGACAAACTTTTAGCTAGACAAAAGAGATAAAACACATATAAATAAAACCTTCTTCAAGTTACAACAGATACTACGGAAATACAATACAAAGGGTTATAAAAGAAAACTATAAAAGTCTATACCATGAAGCTGGAAAACCTTCAAGAAGTGGACAAATTCTTAGAAGCATATAACCTCCCTAGACTGAATCATGAGGAATAAGAAAACCTGAATGGATCAATCACTACTAAGGAAATTGAAAAGTAATCAAACCCCCCTGCCAAATAAAGTACAGGACCAGATGGTTTCACAGGTGATTCTACCAAACATTTAAAAGAGATTTAATACATACTCTTCTCAAATCTTTTTTAAAAATTGAAGAAGAGGGAATGCTTTCAACTAATTTTACAAGGTTATGACATCACAAAAAAGAAAATTACTGGTCTACATCTGTGATGAATATAAATGCAAAAATCCCCTACAAGATACTAGCAAATCAAATACAATAATACATGGAAAGGATCATACACCGTGATCAAGTTGAATTAGTTCCAGGATGCAAGGTAGGTTCAACAGCCACAAATAAATCAACGTGACACATCGTATTAACAAAATGAAGTTAAAAAGCATATGAACATCTCAATAGATGCACAAAAAATTTGACAAGATACAACATCCATTTATAATAATAATTCTTAACAAAATGAGTATAGAATAAAAGTACCTCAACATAATAAAGGTCATATATGACAAGCCCACAGCTAACGCCATACTCAACAGTAAAAAATTGAAATCTTATTCTTTAAGATGAGAAACAAGACAAGGATGCCCATAATCACTACTTCTATTCAACATAGTATTGGAAGTCCTAGCCAGAGAAATTAGGCAATAAAAAGAAATAGAAGGCACTTAAATTGGAAAGGAAGAAGTAAAACTGTCACTATTTAGCAGATAACATGCTTTTATATACAGACCATAAAAAACTGTTAGAAATAATAAGTGATTACAGTAAAGTTGCAAGATACCAAATCAAAATACAAAAATATGTCTTGTTTCTATATACTAAAAGCAAACTATGAGAAAAATAAATGAAGAAAACAATTTCATTTTTAATTGCAACAAAAAGAATAAAATACCTAGGAGTAAACTTAACAAAAGAGGTGAAAGAGTTGTACACTGAAAACTACAGGACATTGTTGAAAAACATTTAAAAAGACACATAGAAATGGAAATACATTACATGTTCATGGATTGGAGGAATTAACATTGTTAAAATGTCCATATTACCTAAAGCAACCTATAGATTCAGTGCAATCCTTATCAAAATCCCAATGGCATTTTTATAGAAATAGAACAAAAAAAACCCTAACATTTGTATGAAACCACTAAAGACCCTGAATAGCCAAAGCAAATCTGATATAAAAGAACAAAGCTGGAGGTATCGCACATCTCAATTTCAAACTATACTACAAAACTATAGTAATCAAAATAGTATAGTATTGGCAGAAAAATAGGCACACAGAGCAATGGAACAGACTTGAGAGCCCCAAATATGTGATGGGGAACCCCCCAAAAAGAATTTACTTATAAAAAATTGTGTATTTATTCTTATATGTTTAAACTTCAGTCACCTTTCAAGTATTCTCCATTTGATGCAGTATACCTATCAAGGCATTTTTCCACTGCTGAAAACAGTTTTTGAACTCGTCAATTTTAATGCCTTTTAGTGCTGCTGCCATTTTATGTTTCACTTCTTCCACATCAGCAAAATATTTCTCTTTGAGGAAACATTGCTTGGGGTAAGATCAAGTGAATAGGGAGGGTGGGGCATGGGGGTCATGCCCTTTTTAGTCAAAAACTGCTGAACACTCAGCACAGTATAGGCAGGTGCACTTGTAAATCACCCACCATGAAACGGGCAAACATGCTGAAAGAGTCTTCAAAAAAAAATTCACTGAAGCCGAACACTGCCTCTCACAACAATACCAGTTGGTACACAGGTACAGATGGGTTCATAGAGCACTCATCTAGCAGGGGAGGCCTGTATTACAAGGGGCCCACCCTCCAGAAGATAATTCTAGTTTTTTGGGGGGTCCCCTCTCATATATGGGCAAGTGATCCACAACAAAGGAGGCAAGAAGATACAATTGAGAAAAGAAAGTCTCTTCAGTAAGTGGTGCTGGGAAAATTAGACAGCTGTATGCAAAAGAATAAAACTGGACCACCTTACATAAGACCCCAAAATTAATTCAAGATACTTACATGTAGGACCTAAAACAATAAAACACAAAGAAAAAAAGATAGTCACTAAGCTTCTGGAAATTGGTCTCAGTGGTATTTTTGTGAATGTCTCCAAAGGCAAGAAAAACAAAAGCAAAAATAAACAAATGAGAGTACATCAAACTAAAAAGCTTCTGCACAGCAAATGAAACCTCAACAAAACAAAAAGGCAAGCAACCATATGGGAGAAAATATTTGCATAGGATGACTTCAATAAGGCATTAATAGCCAAAGTAAAAGGCCTCATGAAGTCAACATAAAAAAACATATGACTGAAAAATAAGCAGACAATCTGAATAGACATTTTTTCAAAGAAGGCAGGCAGATGGTCAACAGACATATGAAAAGATGCTCAACATCACTACTTATTAGGGAAATGCAAATCAAAACCACAGCCAGATATTACCTCACACCTGTTAGAATGGCCATTATCTAAAAGACAAGAAATACCAAGTGTTGGAGAGAATATGAAGAAAAGAGAACACTTACTTGTACACTGTTGGTGCATTATAAATTGGTACAGCCACTAAGGAAAACAGTATGAATCTTCCTTTAAAAATTAAGAACAGACCTACCGTGTTATCTGGCAATTTCTCTTCTGGGTATTTACCCACAGAATATGAAAACACTAATTCAAGAAGATATATGTACCCCTTTGTTCATTGTACCATTATTTATAATAGCCATAACACAGAAACAACGAGAGTGCCTGACAACAAATTAATGGATAAAGAAGATATAATACACACACATATACACACAATGGAATATTACTTGGCCATAAAAAATATAAAATATTGCCATTTGTGAATACATGGATAGAACTTGAGAGTATTATGCTAAGGGAAATAAGTCACGCAAAAAAGTACAAAAACTGTATGATGTCACTCATGTGGGATATAAAACAAAAAGTAACAAATGAACTAACAAACAAACTAATAGATACAGCAGAGTAGTGGTTACCAGAAGGGACACAGGTGAGGGGAGCGAAAAATGAGTAAAGGGAGTCAAATATATGGTAACAGAATGAAACTATACTTTTGGTTGTGAGCATACAATCGAGTACACGGTTATTGTATTGTAATATTGTATACCTGAAAATTATGTAATGTTATAACCAATGTTATCTCAGTTTAAAAAAGCAAAAAGAAAATATCAATAAGAAAAAAACAACCTGATCTACAGATTAAGTTATAGCTATACCATAGCTAAAGAACAATTGTCATTAGAAACTGAATTAATGTTATATCACTCTTTTAATCTAATTTCAAAAAGTTAATGTTAGCAGAACTGTTACAAATAAAAAATGCTTGAGCTTGGTACCATACAGTAAAATTCAATACTTCTAAATGTAGAGGATGTAAAATTAAAATTTTCATTTGGAAGCAATAACTAATGTATACGTCTGAACTTAACATTGTAAGGTTACATTGGTTCGCAATTACCAACAAAATAAAAATCAAATTTCTTATGCAGATATATCGGCAGGGAAGACCTAGGAGCTAAAAATAATTTCTTAATGGGACTATTTATAGATGCGTTAAAAGGACTATTTATTGAATGTTGAGATACTTGGTAACTAGCAATGACCAGAAGCCACTGCTACTCATAGACCTGAGGGGCAAGGAGTGCCCGGTAAACCGGGTTACCATAATCTTTTGAGAATTGTAAACATGGAAGAGAGGCCACCCAGGATGACATCTAGTCAAAAATTCACTGTTCTCAACCTTGGCTTCACTTTAGAGCTTTAAGAATTACTGACACCAGGGACTTCCGATCAAGATGGCAGCATAGGTAAACATGCTCGCCTCCTCATGCAAACACATCAAAATTACAACTTAACTGTGGAAAAACAATCATTAAGAACTGTCAGAAACTGAGCTGAATGGAAGCCCTACAACCACAGAATTAAAGAAGAAAACACATTGAGACTGGTAGGAGGGGTGGAGATGTAGAAGGGGTTGGTTCCACATCTATGTGTGGCAAATAAGTATCAGGAGAGATCAGGAGGAAGCCCCACACCAGGCCCCCCCAATCCAGGGTTCCAGTGCCAGAAAGAAAAGTCTTCATAACTTCTAGCTATAAAAACCAGCCAGAATTGAGGCTGTGAAAGCCAGAAACTTCTGGAATCTCAGGTAGTTTCTTTTAAAAGGCCCATGCAGAGACTTACTCAGACTCACTCCTTTTGAGCTCCAGCATCTGGTCAGCAGATTGAAAAGCACCAGAGACAAACAGGGATGAACTGAATTGTCTGGCATCAGAATGAGAGCTGGGGACAGCTTTGTCCATGACAGAAGCGTTGGCAGAGGCCATTGTTCCTTTTTTGAGCCCACCCCACTCCCCACAGAGCTGGCAGGCAGAAGCCGTATCTGAGACTCCATCAACGTGGCTCACACTGTTTCCCCCACCCTTGAGATCCTCTGAGGCCCTTCCCCACTCAACTTTCAGGCCCACCCAAGCTGTTTCCAGTAACTTTTCCATATGAATGGCTTGTTTTGGCCCATGCTTCAGATTGTCTTAAATTCTCTCAAACAAGCAGTATCCGCTTCAGTGAGCCCTGTACCTCTTGCTAAGTTGCCCTAGGCCTGGTACTAGCAGAAGTGGGCCTTGGTTCATAGCCTGGCCTCTCCTAGGCACCTCCAAGCCCAGTGCAAGTAGCAGCCATCTATAGATCACTTTGTACCTTATGCTGTGTGAACCCAGGCAGAACACAGGCAGTGGTTGACCTCAGCATGCCACTAACAATCAAGGCTCAACTACAAGAGGAGGGTATACAGAGCCCACACAGTGGGTGCGCTTGAATACCCATCTTGGGTGATGGGGAGGCTGTGCCACTGGACCCTCAAAGACACCTACTACATTAGGCCACTCTACTAAGACTAGGAGACATCGCAGCTCTATGGGTAATACATAGAAACAAACACAGGAAGGCTGCCAAAATGAGGAGACAAAAAGAAGTCCCAAATGGAAGAACAGAACAAAACTCCAGAAAAAGAACAACACAAAATGGAGTCAAGCAATCTAGTAGATGCAGAGTTCAAAACACTGGTTATAAGCATGCTCAAGGAACTTAGTGAGGACCTCAACAGCATTAAAAAAATCCAGTCAGAAACAAAGGATACACTAATTGAAATTAAGGACAATTTATAGGGAAACAGCAGTAGAATGGATGAAGCCAAGAATCAAATCAGCAATTTAGAACATAAGAACGCAAAAAACAACCAATCGGAATAGCAAGAAGAAAGAAGCAGCCAAAAAACTGGGGATAGTGTACAGAGCCTCTGGGACAACTTCTAGCATACCAACATTCACATCATGGGGGTGCTGGAAGAAGAGAAAGAGCAAAAACTTGGAAACCTATTCGAAAAAATAATGACAGAAAACTTCCCTAACTTGGTGAAAGAAATAGACATGCAAGTCTAGGAAGTACAGAGGGTCCCAAACAAGATGAACCCAAAGAGGCCCATACCAACATACATCATAATTAAAGTTAAAGACAAAGAGAAAATCTTAACAGCAGCAAGAGAAAAGCAGTTAGTCACCTACAGGGGAGTTCTCATAAGGTTGTCAGCTGATTTCTTAACAGAAACCTTGTAGGCCAGAAGAGAGTGTCAAGAAATGTCAAAGTGAGGAAAAGCAAGGACCTACCACCAATATTACTCTACCTAGCAAAGCTATCATTTAGAATCAAAGATCAAATAAAGAGCTTCCCAGACAAGAAAAAGCTAAAAGAGTTCATCACCACCAAGCCAAGATTATATAAAATGTTAAAGTGCCTTCTTTAAGAAGAAGATAAAAAATATAAACAATAAAATGTCAATAAATACATATCTATCAAAATCAGATCTAAAAAAACAAAATAAACAAACAAGCAGAACAGAATCAAAATCATAGATACAGAGAACATTTTGATGGTTGCCAGATGGGAGGGGGGTCTGGGATTGGGTAAAAAAGGTGAAGAGATTAAGAAGAACAAATAGGTAGTTATATATTATTCATAGGAATGTAAAGTATAGCATAGGGAATAGAATAGCCAAAGAACATAATATGCATGACCCATGGACACGGACAATGGTGTGGGGATTGCCTGAGGGAGTGGGTGGGGCTGGGTGGAGGGGGACAAAGAGGAGAAAATGGGACAACTGTAATAACATAAATAATAGCATAAATTTTGTTTGAAAAAAACAAAAGAAGTACTGACACCTGGGTACCACTCCCAGATACTCTGAGTTAATGTATGTGATGAGACTGTGATGTAGCCAGGGCATCAGGTGTTTAGAAACCTAGTAGTTCATTCTAATGTGTAGCCAAAGTAGAGAATGACCGTCAAAGAAGAAATGGATGCAGCCTGTGCCAGAATGCAGACATCCAGGGAAGGGGGAGAATAAGGAAAAATACTCTCACCCTGCCACTTACACAGTGTCCTCAGTATGTCAACAGCAATCACCAGGGGGTCTAGTAGAAATATAGAACTGTGGAATCCATCTCAAACCTAGTGAATCAGAATTTTCATTTCAAATGACACCCCCAGGTAATTTTTGTCTGTATTAAAGTTTGTGAAGTCCTTTTCTAACCTATTTCTCGTCTTGTTTTTCATTGTCCTACCGGGGCTTCCCATTAACCCAATGCCAATGGAAGCCAGAGGGCCAGGAAGCGTGGCCAGCTGAGTTACAGGGTTTAGTTCATCAGGACATAGAACAGAAAAGTTCAGAGAGAATAAATCTAGGGAAACAAAGAGAACGTTCTCTGGTCAAAATGATATATTTATTCTTATCTTTATCCCACATTTCTAAAAGCAACTTACTCTCCACTCTACCACAGAATCTGAAAACCCACACTTCACTTTCATTCACTGCTTTAACAATCAATTGTTGGCATCTACTGCATGTAAATATTGTGCTAAGTATTATGGAAGGAAAAAATCAATTAGAAATGTTGCTTATGATGAAGGAGTGGTGGAATAATGTAGACAAGTAAAGAATAAATTACAGGATTATTTCAGGCAAGGTGGCAGACCATGCTAACAATGAAGTTTCCTTCTTGAAAAATAGCATTATATAAGCATTTAACAACAACATGTTTGAAATATATATTTGAACTTGTAAAGAATTAAATGAAAATTCCCAGGTCCATAAACAAAGAGCAGTCGGCATGAAGAGCTAATGCAAGGTTCAAGGCTATACGGAGAGAGGGTAAGTGAGAGGAGGTAAGAGATGATGAAAAAGAAAAAAAAATCTATCCTCTGGCATAATATATGTAGGAAAAAAATGTCCCCCAAGAGATCAAAACTACAGGCCTATATTTTGTGCAGATTTGGGGTTCAAAGATCAGAAAATTACAAAATAAATGGATCCCATAGATTTGATATCACAAAAACTGAAAAATGTTTCTCAATTATTATCTCTCAAGGGAAAAATACAAAATTCTCCTACAGAAAAGCCACATGAGAGCCAGCAACCAGCACCCACAACAGGAAAAAATTCTAGAGAATATTTGTACAATACAACTATACAAACATGTCTCAAATAAATTAGCTCTCTAGTGCATTGATCTGTCTGTTTCTTCCAGTACCATACTGTTTTGATTACTATAACTTTGTGATATAGTTTGAAATCAGAAAGTAGTTCTTTGTTCTTCTTTCTCAACTGTTCTATATATTGATTGTGGAGGTGCTTATATGAGCTTGTCAAACCATGCTATGTAAACTTGAAAATAAATGAATAAAAATGTTGGAAATAACACACTGGACCAAAATATTATTTTCTTAGTTTCTTGTGACTATTTTAACAAATTACAACAAACTTAGTGACTTGAAACAGCATGAATTTATTCTCTTATAGTTCTGAAGGCCAAAGTCCAAAATAAGTCTTACAGGACTAAAATCAAGGTGTAGGCCCTGGTGTAGGCAGGGTCACACTCCCTTTGGAGATCCTAGGGGACAATCTGTTTTTTGCTTCTTCCAGCTTCTAATGCCTGCTGGTACTCCTTGACTTGTGGCTGCGTTACTCCAATCTCTGTCTTTATGGTCACATTGCCTTCTCCTCTTGTGTCTGTGTGAAATCTCCCTTTGTCTCACTTCATAATGACATTTTGATTGCGTTTGAGCCCACATGGATAATCAAAAATAATCTCCCCATCTCTAGATTCTTAATCTCATCTGCAAAGTCATTGCCTATAAAGTGCTATTTACTGTTTCCAGGGATTAGGACATTGACATCTGGGGGAGGTGAGCCATTATCAGCTTTTCACAGCCATATTACAGGGGAACAGTTTCTAATAGACTTATAGTTTTCAGTTTCTTAATATAAGTGATAAAAACATAGGTGCTCAGGTTTTGAGTGGCAGAAAACAAGAAATGGAGCCATTTCTGGCTGAATCAGGAACTTAAAGAAATAGGAAAATACATGGAAAATTTGGGCAGAGGTGAAGAGACCTTAATGACCAGAATATGCAGTGTGCTAGAGTATATCATGAAAAAGTTTTAAAGGAATGGCTGTAGCCGAATAATAGAGCCCTTTGAATCCACTGAATCATTTCGCAGGTCTTACAGAGCCAGTGAATATTTTTGAGTGAGTGGAAATCAAACCAGTGTATTTACTAGTCATTAAATACATACAAAGTATGATAATATTTGTTATGTGTCAAGAATGACTTAAACACTTTAAATATTTTAAACATTTTGTTTTTATAACAATCCTCTGTGATAGGTACTATTATTATCACCATTTTATAAATGAGGAAAAGGCCCAGTGGTTTTCCCAAGGTCACATAGCTTGTAAGTCACAGAACCAGGAACTGAAACCAGGATAAAGTCTCCAGAGCCTTTGCTTTAAGTATTTACTCCACTGAGGGAGAGAAAAAAAAAATACAGAATTTAGGCAGAGCAGTAAAGATAAAGAATGAAGAACAGAAAGCTAGAAGGAACACTCAAAATGAAGTATTGGTGGAATAAATTAAGTTGTCAGAAGAAGCCACAAATGCCCCATGTACTCCCCGCCAGCAGGGCTAAACTATGTGCATGAAGGAGAGAGTAAACCCCTGTGACATCACTCTAAGTAGATGCACCGATGCCTCAGGTTCTTAAAGAGCCTCCCATTTTTCTTGGCAACATATTTATCCTTCAAATCATTCCACAGACCAAAAGAAAAATATCAACTTACATTCTGGAGTAATTCCAGTCTATTTTCCCATAAATGTGTGTATAAACAAATCAAATTCACATGGACCTTATAACATTTCTCAGAGCTGTAGACTTTATTTTTTAGAACTGCAATAAAGTAATAGAATAAGTGCATGGTTTGAAATTTTTTTAGTTTCATATCCAATTCCTAAGATTAGAATCATGTCCTTTTTTCTATAACATTAGTTAGTTTTCTTTAGTATCATTTCAAATACACTGGTTTATATCACTGTAGTTTCAGATATTGATTTTTTTTATTTCAGAGTCAAAACAATGAGCTCAATTGGGAAACAAAATATGTGATTCTGCATGCCATCAAAAATGCAAAACTGCAGCATTCACTGGAACTTTTCCCAGGAGACTGCATTTCGGTTCAACTGACTACTAATTACTTACTCACAGTGAAAGTGTCACACGGCTCTCCTTTCAGCACTTTGTTGGCCATGTGTCTCTGGCAATAATCTCTCAACACATAAGCACTGTTCCCTTTCAGCACATTATTTAATCAATAAAGTAATGCCCTTGCACCAGCCAGGCCCAGAGCCATCTTGTCACAAGTGCTAAATAAATGAAACAAACACCAGTCCTGCTTCTACAACTTTGCCATTAATAAACATGCGTGGAGTTCCCTTACTTCAAAGTCCATTCTCTCAAACATTTAAAACTGCACACATATGCATGTTTGTGAGACTAGAAGAGGAATCATTTATAGGATGGTCAGATTAGACCAAGTCCCATCCAACTGTTATTTTGATTCAGACTTGAAAATGTACCCCTTCTATGCTCCCTCTGTCCTGCTTGTTGACCAGAGAACACATTTCCTTATCCTTCTCTTGCCCGAATGAAGCGAGCTCACCTTGGCAAGGTCTTCCTCCCCAAGTGGAAAAACAGTTTCCACTGCTGCTCAGTCTACAAAGGTGGACTTTGCTATGCCCTATTTTTCTTTCTGTTTGTACCAGGGCCCTTGCACTGTGGAAGTATCGTGCTTCTAAGTAGATTTGGACCTCTATCCATCCTGTCCTGGCTACTTCTCATTGGTTATACAGCCACAGAAGAGAAAGGTAAGTCTTAGCCTTAGGCTTCTCCAAAATTCTAAAGCCTGTGCAGTTTCTAAGGAAAGGGGTAGTGTTTCTTCTTTACATCTCCATAGTAGGTAAGGGGTAGATGTTTAATGTATAAGTGACTTCTTTGGATAGCATCAAGAATCACCTTCTATGGAAGCTAGGTTAATTAAAACTCCATGTATCAGGCACTCTTCTAATAGATAACTCACTTTCACACAAAGAAATTGAGGTTTGGGAAGGACAGGTCAGTTATGCAGAGTCATAGCAGGTGAGAAATAGAGGCAAAATGTCAACACCCCCAATTTGACCCAGAGTCCATGCTATGAACCCCATAACTGCTCTGCTATTCTCCCAAGCTTTACCTGACACAGTATGACTTCCCAGTTTTCTTTGATATGGCTGCACGGTTTATTACACTGTGACAAAATTAACCCAAGGAAAGTAACAAAACAATAATAATTTCCATTGGAAGCCACTGTTAATATGTTTGGTAAAGTTAACCCCAGTGACCGAGTGCTCACTCTGCATGAGAATCCTCCACTAAGAGCTATTGAGAGCACAAAGCAAATGAGAAGATACAGTCTGACCTCTTTTGGCTACAAGCCACTAAAGTTCTCAAAAGAATAAAACTATTCTTGCTATATAGAATGTGATTTGACCTAATCAGTTTCTCTATAGGTGAATATGACTTGAAAAAGAAGTGCTAACTGGGGAAGAAAATGTTAATACTGAAATGGCATTTATAGTGGAATATAATGTGTTCATTTCCCTTTTTGAAAAGTCTGTTATTTCCAATTCAAATCCTGGAACTTTCGAGCTCTGTTTCCCCACCCCTACCCCGGTCTGCAGTTCATAAATTCTCATGATCAGCTGACACTACTATCAGTGTTTCAAATGTAAGCCAGCAGCAATTCCCCAGTTCCCTGGCACAGGAACCAGGAACTCTTTTTTTTTATTTTAAAAGTGTTTTTATTTTAAAAAATCACTCTGTATATCATTCCATTTTCTGTGAGAAGACTAACCCCTCCACAATATTCTAGGGGTTCCAAAAGGGCTTTCTCTACCCAAACCCTACGTGTGTTATGTTCCCTTGAGTCAGCTCCAACTCTGGGTGACCCCTTGAATATGAGTGATGTCCGCGATGCCCTGTCTTCAACAGCCCTGCTCAGCTCCCGTAAGCTCATTCTTATAGCTTTTGCTGCCCCCATACACAGTAATTAGGAACATGAGGCTGTAGATGGCCTTAGCCTCAGTCTGTCACAAGCAAGGGAGGGCTCTGTCTCCTTCATTATCAAAAGCAACATTAAGGAAGAGCTGCTGTATACACTGATTTTCATTGATTACAGAAGGAAATTAGATTTAACCACAGATCAAAAACCAGCTTCGAGTGGAATATTTTATATTATAAATATATTCAGCCATTCTGCCACAGGTAACCTCTTACTAATCCTCTTCCTCCCTTCAACCCTGACCTTCAACCATGTATCTTCCTACTAAAACCTTTCAATTCCATCTCTCCTCTCAATACTGCCAAGCCCTAAAACAGTTCTATTGAGTCACCAGGAGATAACTGCCAAATTCCTGTTACTTGATTATGTAATGCAAATTAAGCACCCTCCCCAATATCTGGACCTGTTGGTGGAGCACTCATTTTTCATAACCAAAAAGCCTAAAAAGAGGTGTTTCTTACAAAAAAATCCCCTCTTTTTTGAAGGTATATTTTGAAGGTTGGATATATCTCAAAGGGCAGTCACTTTTAACATGGCATTTTCCTCAATATCTAACGCTTTGAATTCTAAGAGGAGATGAACAGAGGTTTGGGAAAGCAGTCAAAGGTCTCTGCAGTATGGGTAACTACCCTCTCCTTGAAACAGAGAGCTTCGTTAAAGCTCACTAGAGGAAGAACATCCTATCGGAGCAGTCTGTTCCTAAATAAAATATAAATAGTTCCTCCTGAACTCTTTGATAAGCCAATGTCATCTAGGGTAAGTGTTATACTCTTAGTGTAATTCAATAAATATTTGCCAAACAAATTGGTAATTGCAGTTACTTGCCAGAGGAAAGGAGGTAAAAGGTGTAGGTAAAGTAAAATTGCGTTATTTTCACTTTAAGAGCAAAAACTTTAATAATTGCCCTGAGTCTGTTTTAGCAGAAATTAGGCACTTGGTTTTCATTAGGAAAGGCATTCAGAGATATTTCTCCTAATGAAAATCTAAAACCAGGCCTTTAAAATGGCTTAGTGATAGTGATGATTCTTCAGAGAGCTTACCAGTTTCACAGCCCTTTGGGACGTGTTGATCATTCATTTTATAGGTCAAGTGCAAGTGCGTTTATTAATGTATGCTCTGATCTAACTCACAGTGCAGGATTAACTTCACAGTGCTTGATCAATGATACCCAAATTAATGGATTCATCAGTGCTGCCTATTGAGACACCCTCGTCATTTATATTGCATTTCTTCCAACTCATAATTAGTCATGTAACCTGTGCAGTCAGTAAGATTCTTGAAAAGAAAGCTACATCAGAAGAAAAGGGAAAGATCTTCATTATCTTGAAAACTTTGACTCATGAGTTAACCTCTGTTCTGTTGCCTCATTTCTCCTACATCTTGATAGGCATTCTCTCTCTTGCCGAAGTTGTCCTTATCCTTATAAACCTTGTACTCTAAGATTTTATTCTATACCAGGCCTTTTTTTTAAACAACTGTCTCAAAAGTTTTCAACAACCTCCCAGTCACCAAGTATAATCATGTTTATAGAATCTGTATCTTTTAATATCACTGACCACACACTCCTACTTAAAACTTTTTCAGCTTCTAGACCCTAAGACATTGCCTTTCAAATCTTTTTCCTGGCTCTCTGGCCAGACTTATCTGCTTATTTGTGAATTTCTTTCTCTGGTCTGTTAAACCTTCCTCTAAATTCTGCCCTCACATCTCAGATATTTTACTCTCTTTCTTGTCATTCTACTTCATCAGCTTCTATTAAGTATCGGCGTATATCCTTTCCGCACTAAGCTATAATCTAATTCCTAAAGGCAAAAACAGGAGAAATATAAAACAATAGGAAACACACTAAGTCCTGGAATACAATTGATAAAAGCAAATATAAAAGAACTAAATTCCCCAGTTAAAAAGCTTTCCGCATACAGCCATAGCTAATGGGGCTCAGTTGACTGGATCGGCATCCTGTATGCCAAAGGGTCGCCGATTACTTACCTGGTCAGCACTTATGCCTGGGCTGCAGGTTGGATCCCCAGTGAGGGCGGAACGAGAGGCAACCAACAGACCGACGTTTGTCTCTCACATCCATGTTTCTCCCTGTATAACAGAATATTATTCATCCATAGAAAAGAAGGAAATCCTGCCATTTGCGACAACATAGATGGACCTTGAGGGCATTATGCTAAGTGAAATGAGTCAGACAAATAAACGCAAATACCGTACAATCTCATTATATATGGAATCTTTAAAAAAAAAAAAAAGGAACTCATAGATACAGACAATGAACAACAGATTGGTGGTTGTGAGAGGTGGATGAGTGGGGGTGAAATGGGTGAAGGGGGTCAAAAAGGAACAAACTTCCAGCTATAAAATAAATAAATCCTGGGGATGTAATGTACAACATGGCTACCTTAGTGATACTGTATTGTATGTTTGAAAGTTGCTAAGAGAGTAAACCTTAAAAGTTCTCACCACAACAAAAAGTATATCTAACTGTGTGTGCTGACAGATGTTAACTAGACTTATTGTGGTGATCATTTTGCAATATATACAAATATTAAAGCATTACATTGTACACCTGAAACTATATATATAATGTTACATGTCACATATACTGCAATTTTAAAAAATAAATTTCAGTGAATTTTAAAAAATAAATTTCAGTGAAGATTAAAAAATGGCTACAAATTCAGAGAATAAATAAACAAGGAAACCCTCCACATGTATTTAAAAGAGGGGTACCCCATATACAAAGATACAGTGAAGTTGAAAGTAAAGGGGAAAGAAAGATACTTGCCCCTCCAAAAAAAAAATTAGTCACTATATTAATAGCAGAAAAAAAATGCAGTTTAGGGCCAAAAATTATTTTTGAAATTAATAAAAATCTTACATTTTTTGAAAGCATTATTGATTTAATAATTTACCAATAAGATATAAAAACTTCAAACTTCTATGTACCTAAAAACAGCTTCAATATATATAAAGCAAAAAGAATTAAAATTCAAGAATAAATTGGTAGTGCCATAATTATAGTGAGAGATTTTAATAACCTGTTCTTACTATTGATAAATCAAGGGCAATATACCAATATTGAGTTCTATCAGATTTTGTGTAGAAAACTGCATTCACCAGTTAAAGAATACACACTTTTTTCAAGCCCACGTAGACTTGCAAAATTTGACTGTGTACTAGCAAACAAGAATCTCAGCAAATATTAAAGAATCTCTGTCATTCAGACCAAAATTTTTGAATAAATGCAAAAAAATTAATAGTCAAAGGCAAAAGGATAACCCCATATATCTGAAAATTTAAAAAGCACATTTTTAAATAATTCATGGATTCTAATTCTTATGATGATAATTTTAAAATATTTATAATTAAACAAAGAATGTAAATTCTACATATCAAAACTTATGAGGTACAGCTAGAGCAATACTCAGAAGAAAAATTATACTTTTATCTATATATACTTTTTAAAGAAAAAAGTGAGAATTAATAACTGAACTACGCAGATTAAGAAATTAGTAGTGCAAAAAAAAGAAAAAAGTATGAGAAATATTATATATGAAAGTAGAAATTAATGTTATGTTTAAAAACAGCAACAAAAGAGAATTAACAAAAGCAAAAGCAGGTTTAAAACCGAACAACTAATTTGATAAACTACTAGGCAATGGATAAAGAAAACAAAGACAAAAGGAAAATAAACAATATTCACAGTGGGGAAAAGGACATAGCTACAGAGAGAGATTTTTTTTTTTTAATCAAAGATAATACTATGGCCAAACATGTCATTAAGTTTAAAATCAAAAATAAAAAAGAATAATCTCTTAAAATAAATATGTCTTATCTGCTCCATCTCAAAAAATAAAAATAAAACACCTAAATGGATGTGTAACCTTTAGAGCAGAGAAATTTAATTCTCAATTAAAATATATACCCTTCACTCTCCAAAAACTAAAAGTTAATTTGTTTAATCCTTTCATGCAGGGAGAAACCTATCTGGAATCATGGACTGTTAGAACTGGATGAATCTTAGAGAGCACTGGCCCGACCCTTTCTTGCAGATAAGGGAGCTGAACTGCAGAGAGATGAAAATAACAGCAGTTACATTAGCGGAGTCCTCATTATAAGTCAGTTACTATGTTAAACACTTTGCATGCATTGTTTCACTTAATATCAATAATCCCGTAAGCAAGCACTAACATTTTTAGTTTGCATATGAGCAAACTGTGGCTTACGAAATTTAAATATCTGCCCTGGCTGGTATGGCTCAGTGGATTGAGCACTGGCCTGAGAACCAAAGGGTCGCCGGTTCGATTCCCAGTCAGGGCACATGCCTGGGCTGTGAACCAGATCCCTGGTTGGGGGCACACGAGAAACAACTACACATTAATGTTTCTCTCCCTCCCTTTTTCCCTCCCTTCCCCTTTCTCAAGGAAGGAAGGAAGGAAAAGGAAAGAATTTTAAATACCTTTCCCAAGGTCAGTTAGTTAATACAGGGCTTTGGGATTCAAACCCAAGTTCACCTGCCCCCTACCTACGTTGTGCTCCTAGCCACAGCAATGGAGGTGGGGGTGCATGCAGCAAAGGTACGGTCAATACTCAGTCCCCATACCTCCCCCCACAAGAACGCCTTCTCTTACCACACTAACTCTTCGAGGGCAAATTGTTGAGAAATATTAGGGATTATAATACTAACAAAACTTAAAGAAGCTGCTGAACATGCATTCCTTATAAAACGAACTATCTGACTGGCAAAGAGAAATCTCACCTTTGCAAGGCAGCACAGATGACAAAACAAGGCTGGTGAAAGATACATCAAGGCTATCTAATTCTTTCCATGGAGAGCACAGACATCATAAAGTCAGATTATTCAGCTCCTATCTAGCAGCTCCTGCTTAACCTTATGCTCTCTCCTGCAATGAGGAGAATAATGCCTCCCCAAAGATGTCCATATCCTGATCCCCGGAACCCAAACTACATTGAGGCAAGGAAATATTGTGGTTGCAGACTGAATTAAAGTTGTTAAGAAGCTGATTTTAAAATAAGGAGATTGTCCCAGATTATCTGGATGGCCCAATATAATCTTGAGGGTCCTTAAAAACAGAAAACGGAGGCAGAAGACAGAACCCAAGAGTAGCAGCATGAGTAAGTTCTGGACTAATGTCAGCTTTGAAGGTGGAGAAACTGGACCGACGAACCGAGGAACACAGACAGCCTCGAAAGGCTGGTAAAGGCTTCCAGGGAGCGCGCCACGCTAGCGACCTTTTGACTGTAGCCCAGAGAGACCTGTTGAGAATTCCTGACCCTAAGAACTGTAAAATAATAAATTAGTGATATTTTAAACCACTAAGTTTATGGTAATTGGTTATAGTAGCAACAGTAGGAATCCAGTACACCTCCACATAAAACAATGCGCAGTGTCGTGATTAGAAGCATGGCCTAAGGTTAGGGACTAGAGGCATCTGCCTACAAAGTGACATGCTGAATCTAGACCCCCACAGCATGGAAGTGGCACTTCAGGTTCAGAAAGCTATCTCTTCTGATTACTCAAATGTAAAAATTCCAAAAGACAAGCAACAACATACTTGGAGCAAAGATAAGATGTATTTTTTAAATGGTAACTCTTCATAAAAATAGCCTAGGTGATCAAATGAGATATTTCATATAGAGTACTGCAGATGAAATAGGGACTCCATAATAAATGTCACAAGTCCACTGGTGGTAGGCAGCTAGACAGGCATGAGCAGAGCAAGACAATGGCCAGTTACAGAAGGTCACCAGGGCAAAAAGCCGTGGGCGCCTAGCAATGGGAAAACAAGGACCTCACTCCAGGGTGACCTTTCTCCCCTAGCATATCACTGGCCATGTGGTTTATACCCCTAACCTTTAATATTGCTGGTCATGCCCTCAGGAAAATGAAGTTCTGATCCACATCAAATGATCTCAGGAACAAAGCTTCAGGTCTGTTGACCACAGAGACAGAGGTTTGGTCAAACTAGAGATGACATTTAGTCATCTCCAGTTGTGTTTCAGCTCCAGGGCCAGAAAAGCAACAAAACCAGACGCAGCAATGTCATGGCTGACATCAGGACCAGATACGATGACTAATGACCCCTCCCTTAGTGCCAACGAATCAGTGGAAGCCATTACCCTGAAAAGACACACCTGGAAAGCTGAAGAATGTTCTACTGAGATCCTTCCCTGAGACCTCCCCTAAAACTCCCCACCTTTAGGAAACAGATAGATAAAGAAAGATAAAAGTAACCCTACTTTTATCATCATCCTGACACCTTCGGCCTGACTCTCAGCATGACAGGCTCTTCAGATTGTTTTTCTCCACTAATTTGTCTTTTCACTTTGCATACGTTATATCCCTGCTTAGTTCTTGAACTGACCAGGATTTCTACATTTCCTCTGTGTGGTGGGGGGCGGGGGGGGGAGAATAAATTAAATATAAGTACTCGATATGTGTTGATGACTTATTTCGTCAGTGAAGGGAAACAGAATTTGCTGCCCCAAAATATGCCTCTTTGGGATACTGATTATTTTAGACTGGTTAATTTTAAGAAAGAGCACATACAAAAGAAGCTCTGAAAACCTTGTAAAGACCTTGTCCTTCGTAAAAGGACATTTACACTTGTAAGGGTGTCTCCCTCACTGTACCAGAGCTGTCTTCACTATCAATAGAAAAGGTCAGAACTTAAACCTAAATAACAATCTTAGCCTTGTCTGCAGCACTTTTCCTGGCCACCTCCCACAACCAACTCTCCATCCCCAACATCTTCTTTTGTCTTTAGCTGAAGATGGTATTTCTGGTGATGTCTTCCACCACTTTGGTGGGTTACTCATCGTTCCCGGGTTTCTTCCATGCGTACATGTTTGTAAACTTTAATTAATTTTTCTCCTGCTGACTTCTCTCATGTTAATTTGATTACTCCAGCCAGAAGAACTTGAAGTGTAGAGGATAATTTTTCCTCATTGACACTAGAGACGAATACATCCAGTGAATACTTTGCAGCATAGAAGAAATTTCTGAAAACCAAATTTTAAAAAAAGTTGAGCCTTCTGCTTTTTTAAGCCCTTGTTCTCTTTTTGTATTTCACAAACTTGTGGATTTAACTAAAGCACGTGGGCACGCACACATGCACACACAGTGATCCAAAGCCCCTCTTCATTAAAACTCCAGCACCTCCAGAAAAGTGTTTGATGTGACGTAAATTACTGACTCTCTCATGGTCCCTTCACCCTCCTTTATTAACGTCTATCATCCACGTATGATATAGCTAAAATGGATTTTGTACCTCATGAATAAAAATTCCCCAAGTTGTATAGCCCTAGAGCAAAAACTCAAAATGTTCAAAGAAAGAAAACGCTGATCGGTATACCCAGATTCTCCTTTGTCTCCTAAGGAGGCTTCCGCTCCAGTGAGCTGTCAATCCTATGCCACACGAGTCCTACAGACACATTTTAACACAATATGGAATATTAAAATAAAAATATATCTGTAGATAAGATAACCATATTTTACATTACAGGCTGCACTTTTAATTAAACTTGGCATATTTCTGCTGCTATGGTTTAAAAGACTAACTAACCTGGACAATGTCTTAGGTCTTTAACTACACCCAACCTGTTTGTGATTTCTGACACTTTGCATGTTAGGTGTGTTATGAAGATGACAATGTGTCAGTCATACAAGCTGTCAAATGCTTGCTAAGATCTGTTCGGAGCCAAACGCATTTGCACTCATATGAACACCTCTCAAGAAGCAATTACTCAAACACCTATAGTTTCAGGTGCCAGTCATGGATGGTAAAACAAATTTTACAACAAGCCCAAGATGATGTCCCAAAGTCCTGAAATAATTCCACAGAATAAATCAAGGTAAAGAGTTATTAGAACAATAATGACAGCATATCAAACATTCACAGATCGCAATGGACCTATGTGCAATCATATAGTTCAAACATCCTTCTGAAACAATTCTCGATTAAGAAAATTTTCAAACACAGTATTAAAATTATGCACTCCCCTGGGTGGGAAGAACTCTTTTACACAGTTAGTGGGAGTTAATTTGATACATATTTCTGACAAATAGTTCAAGGGTATGTATCATGATGTTTTAATGTTTATGTTAGCAGTGAAATAGCACCAGTTGTTAGCTTGTAGAGTTATGCTAGACTCAGTTCAGCAACATTGATTCTTGAGTTCAGCTGAGAGAACTCAAATTATAAGAGAAAGTTTACTTAGAAAGTCACAGAGGTAGAAAGAAGTGAGCCAGCTGGGCTGTGTGGGCTCAGGAAACAAGTTACAGAGACAAAAGACAGGCCCTTAGAGCTTAGGAGAAGGAAAGCACAGGTAACATGCTTGGGGGAAGGAGACGGGGAAAGACAGGGCATGCGCCGGAGGGCGAAAGCATGCCCTGGGGAAAGGGGGGATGGGGAGAGATGGGGCATGCTCAAAACAGGCAGGCGTACTGGGTCCCCTGTCCCAAAGGCTTTTTAAGGGGAGGTCCCAGGGGAGGATCTCAAAAGAATAGTCATTAGCTTTCCAGGTGTGTCCTTTCAGGGCCATGGTTTCCACTGATTGGTTGGTGCTAGAGTAGGGGGTCATTAGTCATTGCATCTGGTGCTGATGCCAGCCATGGTGTCGCCCCACTTGGCCTTGATGGTTTTCTGGGCCTGAAGCTAAAACAAA
This sequence comes from Mormoops blainvillei, assembly GCA_004026545.1. NCBI lineage: Eukaryota > Metazoa > Chordata > Mammalia > Chiroptera > Mormoopidae > Mormoops > Mormoops blainvillei. The sequence goes on along the minus strand of PVJD01004571.1, from coordinate 25,854 downwards.
ACTGAGGCCTAAATGTTATCTCTAGTTTGACCAAAATTCTGTCTCCTGGTCAACAGACCTGAGGCTTTGTTCCTAAGCTTATTCGATGCAGGTCAGAACCTCATTGTCTGGAAGGCCCGACACTTAAGAGAGTGGTCGTGCAAGGGCTTGTATGGGAGTCCTATGAGGCTATTCTCAGCCCCTTATTTTTCCTCTAAGGGGGTCTACCACATGGCTAGTGACATTCTAGGGGAGGAAAGGGAAGGGCCAAACTGCATGATCAGCAGTATGAAAGGTCAGGGGATCTAAACGGCATGCCCGGCAATACAGTAAGGAAGGAAAGGTCACCCTGGAGGTAAATTCCTTGTTCTCCCAGTTTTTCCTGTTGCTGGGCACCCAGGGTTTTCCCACCCTGATGGCCTTCCATACCTGGCCTACTGTCCCAACTCTACTCATGCCTAATTGCCTACTATATTGTTTATGTACTTTGATCCACTAATCTCAGAAAAGGGAAAGGGGCGAGGGTAATCGAAGAGTCTTCTAGACACAGGGCACCTCATGTGCAGAGCAGGAAGTGACAGAAAGTCTAAAGATCTTTTCCAGAATTGTGAATACAGAAATCCTCTGGCACCCGGGAGCTCAGCCTTCACTATTAGGGCCCTCTGAGGCAACCACAAAAGTCACATGCAATAGCATGTCGTGCCCCTGAAATACGACTGTATCTGAATGACTGCGAGGTTTGAGAACATCTCTTTGTCGGTGAGTATGTCAAGGAGTGTCTCTCAGGTAATATTTCACATGAAGGATGTGTGGGGCTATTTATATTTTCTATCACACTTCACTGTAAGGTTGTACAGGGGCCTTTCAATGGTCAGAGTTAAAAGAAGTTGCTGCAGAGAACGGGAGCAAATAGAGAGGTTCTTGACAAGAATTGCCAGCATTGCTGTGGGTCAGTCTGAGATAAGAGGAGGGTTTGGCTCTTAATTCCATTCATTGGCCTGTTTTTAGAAACTCCCAAGCTAAGAATTTTATAGGTGTAATGTATCATACAAAAAAGAAAACAACAAATATAAAAAGAGATGGTATGTGGCCACGAAGCCTAAAATATTTACTACAGGGCCCTTTACAGAAAACGTTTGCTAACCCTGGGTGAGAAAATACAAACATGCATCACCTCTCTGTGTTTGCTTGAACTTCTCCAGCTATGTTCAACAGCCTGCAGCACAGAAGGTACAGGGGCTGACTGATTCACATGGGAACCGAAGAGATTAAGGGAGAAGAAAAAATAATAACTGATGCACTGGATTATGGGGACTAGGTTGGTCAGGAAAAGAAGTAAGAACAAAAAAGGGCTGATATATTTGAGGACGTAGAAGAAAAAAAGAGATTGGATATCTTAAAAATTGAGAGTAAGGGAGCGATGAGCTAAAATACCGGAGTTTGAACTCAGGGCAGGGTATTTGGGTATAATATTTCAGGGATGAATCGGTTCCAAAGTTTGTTGAGGGTAACATGGCCGTGTGAGTGAGCAGCAGAAATGGAATATAGGAAGATGGATGGAGCTGAAAAGGTTAAGGAGACTTAGGCTCATGTCCTGGATGAAAATTATCTATGTGGTTATATATATGGTGATGAAATTTTAAATATACTAAGGCAGTGTGCTTTATTTCCTCTGCAAATCAGCCATCATGGCTGAAGTCCCTGAATGCAATCGAAGTTACTAAACACAAAGTCGGGGAGAAATGCAGTTTGTCCGCGGGAGGCTGTGGGAGCCAGCTCCAGCAAGCCACCGAGAGAGAATGAACGTGATTTCAAGAAAGAGGGTGTGATGTTCAAGGGTGTGATGTTTAACAAAACAAGGGGAAAAATAAGAATATTCTTCTAGTTTTGGGATGGCGAAAATAAGAAATAGAGACTAAAGAAGAGGCCAGAACCAACACTGTATTCCAAATATTATCCTTTACTCAGGAAGACTTAAACGATCTTATAGATCAAGGAGTTCTTTTGGACAGTGGTTACATGACAGTTCTTCTTTTTCTTAGGAACACATGGAAGTGATTAGTATTTTAAGGATTGTTTCTGAAGCTTGAAGTTGGCACTTTAATTTCCAAATCAATACTAGAAGGCTCTGACCATTCCTTCCCCAGAAGGTTTGTACGCATGTTGGAGCAAGGGGGAAAAGAGAAGAAACATTTTAATATTTTATTAGAGAAAATCTCCACTCAGTCCCTGAAATAGCAAAATAAAGATATAATTGGATGACATCACTATCAAATATTTTGTTCCAATAAGTTTCCCATTTGAGGAAGGTAATAGAAAAACAGCCACAAAAAAAGAAAATTTTCTCTTTATATGCTCTTTTATCTCGGAGAAGTTCAAAAATTAGGGAATACACACCTACAAACTCACCGGCCTAGATTATCTTGGCTGGAAAATCAAGGACCTTACGGATAAAACATTTGATAATCTCTGCTTCTTATGTAACCATGAGTGCATGCTCAATTGTACTCAGAGAATCAATGACCGGAAAATAGTAGCACTTACAACAGTCTATTGCACATTTACATCACATCTCGGCAACCACAGAGGCAGGAAAAATGTAATGAGCCACTCATTGGCTCTTCAAGCTTATGAATGGAATTAACACATGATTGGTCCATTCATGTTTCATTGGTCAAAGAAAGTTATTTGGCCAGTCCTCAATTCGAAGAAGTGGGGTCTTTCATTTTCCTACAGGGCCTGGATATTTTTAAACAATTATACAGACTGCCATTTTAGTATTTTGAAATGTTTGTCTCACTACTTAAAAAAAGAAAAATCAGTCAGTGAATTTTGGTCTAACATAGATTTATCTCCTGATGTTTGAAGGGCCTCCAAAAAAGACATGAAAGACCAAGAGTGGATTCAAGACTTGCAGAGAAGGAAATGGCCGGGCCAGGGGCCAATATTGCTGATGTAAGTGGATATATGAACCAGGGGTTCATTAATGACAATGACTGGTAAGGTGGATGGTTAGCTTCTATAGAGAGTAAGCCTCAAAACATGACAGTTTTGTTATATATATATATATATTTTACAGTAAGGTAAAAATGAGTGTATAGGAAGTTAGAGATTGCTTTCACTCCCTCCCCCGCCCCCATATTATTTCCCCGATCACGTGAGGAGTGCTGGTTAAAGGAACAGCCCGTCTGGGGGAGGCCTGATTTTATTTCAGTCTTGCCCATGAGGGAAAGCTATGCACAGCTGAAGACTAAGGGCAGAGCTTGTTTACTGTGGGGCAGGGGCTTCCGTGGGCAGGTGCACAGTGTTGGAACAAAGGGCAATAACAGAAGAATGGGGAGTGAGGACGCACAGAATATAGGGAGAAGACTGGAGCAGATGACCAGAAAGGTCGGCATTTAGGACACATCTAAGGTCAGTTGAAAAGAGAAGTTTGAATCAGTTAGCTGGTCCCAAGGGTCTGAATGAACCACAGGACAAAGGGGTTAGGAGCCCTGCACAGGCTGAGATGGCAGGTGCTGTCATACGCCTGGGGAGGTGGCAATTGGCCCACCCCGCACAGGCCTAAACTCCAAGCCTAACTAGGTCACATCATATTTCCCTACTCCTCCTACAGGAGCTTCAGCCCGGAACTCACTGAGTAACCAGGCGAAGGAAAGAAAACGCCACAGCTAGGAAAACTATTTCTCAATGCTTCATTTTTCTTTGCCCTTTTGTTTTAACTCACGAGTATATATATTTCATCTTTATACAAGAATCTTCTACAAGCTTCTAAAAGCTTCTTAGAAAAAAAGTATGAGAAGAGAATTGGGCAAAAAGAAAATGTCAGTTCAAAAAGAAAAGCAATTTCAAGATTAGGAAACATGGAAAAGGAAAAGGTGGAAATAAGTGAGAAAAATGCAAAAAAAAATGATGGATTCATAAGTTGGTCAAAGCATTAAATAGGAAGGTAGAAAAAATTTAATTGTAATATACAAAAAACATTTGCAGGAATTTCAAGGAAAGGGCTCATTGAAGATAAAACAGAAAATTAATATTAAGAGTTACTTTATTTCTCATTTTTTAAATCAATAGTCGCTTACGGATTTTATTCTGTGGATTGCTCCCCTCCGGTTTTGGTTTGTTTTAAGATTTTAAACTATGACTTCTTTAGAATAAAACATCTCCCGCCAAATTGTATTGGCTGGTAAAATGCTACTAGACTTTTCCTTCGGCACCTTAATGAGTCACATCCCTTGAATAACTCATGGTTTCCAATAATATAAGCCCCCAACCCAAAGAAACATTTCTTCATACCACTCCTCCCCGGAATCACTCACACTTTTTCAAAAGAAAGAAGTTCTTTTTGTATCATAGGAAACTTAATAGTGCTTGATCTCTGACTGCCAAGTTAGTTGATAGAAAATTTCACATCTGATTGCAGTTAATACAATATTAAGGGAGTAACCTCCAAGTGATAATAATAAGTAGTTTTTAGGGGTCAAGAATTTCTTCCTAGCTGATTAAAATTCTAAAATCTAGAACTTTTTAAGTTATGACAACTTTTCTTAGAAATTTTTCCCATTTAATAGAGAATTAAAGGAATTTCTGAACTACATACAAAGAAGAAAATTTATGGAGAAGAAATAAAAGTGTTTGTGTGAAATAAATTAAATGCCATTCATAATAAAATGTGCAAACAAGACTTTTCTTCTGCTAAATTTCAAAAAGTGAAAAAAACAGAAATACACAATGCTTACGAAGATGCAACAAAATGGGTTCTTTCACACATAGCTAGATTGTTCTAATTCTTTTGGAAAGCAATTTTGTGATATATCAAATATAAATATGTAAGTATTTATAAATGCAAATATATACTTTAAGGCAATACTTATGCTTTAGGAAATTTATCACCAAAGTCTTATACATAAAATATTCTACCCAACATTATTTTTAATAGTGGAAATGTGAAGTTTTGGTAAAACCTAAATGTTTCAAAGAGGGAAACATGTAATTATGTTATAATCAAACACTATGCAAAACATTGCAATTATTAGAAGCAAGATCTCCAAAGACTCTTTAATATAAAAGTCTTATGTGATAAATAAAACATTATAAAAACTAAATATACAGAATAATTACAAATATATGTTTATGAATAAGATTGGTGTCTTTGTGGGTCTATGTACACATACATACACACATACATAAATCTTGGGATCATTTTGGCTGGAAGAATTAGAAAATCCAATAACAGCTGTCATTTAAACAGTAAAGACATTGTATAAATCAAGATTCTATCAAGAACAAATGTCACACTTAAATTAAAATAAGTTTAATTTGATGAGTAGTTATTTAGAAAGGGACTGGTTACGTAGGTGTGAATGGGGTGGAGAGGAACCACAGGAGACAATTCAGGAATCTGGGGCTAGAGGTAAGAAAGTTGTCACTAACCCTAGGCCCCAACAGAAGAAGGAAAAGAGGGTTAAAAAAAAAGAAAGTAATAGAGAATTGACTGGCAAAGGTGATAAGCAAATGTACCAACTGACCTGCAGGAGAAAAAGTGTTCACGGCACTGTGAAAGCTGATGTGATACAATGCTTGGGGGAGGGGGAAGCAGTCCTTTGACATCACAGTCACAAAGGCGCATCAAAATTTGTGGGAAGAAAAGGCTCTCTGAACATTCAAACCCACACATCACAAACCTTTGAATCCCAAAGTCTTCTCTAATTTTACCAGACCAGAAATAGTAACATTAAAAACTGAGACAGATGTGTTATTTCTGGGAGGCCTCACAATAACTTTTGATCTGCTGCTTTAAATTCACAAGACAGAAACAGTGTGATATAACCACTGGCAGGTCAAAATAAGCTTCATTTTGACATCATTTGAAGCACAATTTGAAAATAAGAACAAATGGCAACAATGATACAGTGCTCCCTTTGAAAGCATATTAAATTGTAGGCATAATAATAATCACAATGATATCAGTTACCAATATGTACAGTTTTAGAAATGCTTTGTCTGAAAGTAAATGTGTAATTTCCTGGTTTTGATCATTATGCTGAGGTTATCTACGAATATGTCCTTGTTTTTAGAAACACACACTGAAATATTTAGGGCTAAATGGGCATATGTCTGCAACTTCCTCTCAAATAGTTTAGGACAAAAAAATTTGTATATATACATATAGATAGGAAAGAGTAAGGCAGACATGGTAAAAATGTTAACATATAGAGAATCTAAGTGATGGATATATGTGGGTATTCTTTGTATTATTTTCACTTTTCTGTAAGTCTGAAATTACTTCAAAGTAAAATGTAAATGTGTAATACATAAAATTTCAAGGAATAAATTCTTAGAGATTAACTACCTCTTCTTAGTCAAAAAAAATGAGAGCTGCAGAAGTAATTATTGAAGATGGCAGTGTTGGAGCAACAGTTGATAATGGAGATTTATTTGTTAATCACCACATGGTTATTGAATACTCTGCACCCTACCAAAAATAAATATTTTTTTCAGTCCTCTGAAAACTCATCACCATTTTATATTGTTAATGACACTCTCAGTGCATAATATGACACACTTTGATCTAGCACCTACACCATCTGGTGAATTGAGGCACTGAAGACAGTGAAAGAACAAGAGAATTAATCAAAATTATGGTACCGGGTTTGTAAATGGACTCAGGTATAACTGTCATCAATATACACAAACAAAAGATTAATAGTAAACTAAATGATAATATATTTGTCATTGAAGGCAAAGCTATATTTAATTCTTTTTATCTAATGATAAAACTTAATATTCAGCAGGAGAAATGTATATATTTACTTGTCAAATAGCATAAAGTAATTCCTTTATAGTTCAGAAATAATTTTATTTCTGGAAAATATTAAAAACTGTAAGTCCTTAATCATGTCTTCGATATTAATCTAACAGATATTTAGAGCCCGCCTACCATGTGTCAGACACTATTGTGGGCACTGGGAGTGTAAGGTAGAGAATGAAATAAAAAAAATTCCTTTCTTCTTTGTGCTTGCATAGTAGCGATGGTAACAAAAAAACAAGATAAAAAAGTAAAATATATAGTGTTACTGATACTTGCTAGGGTAAAAAAAAAAAGAAATTAAAAAAGAAAAGAGATATAAGAAATGTTCAAGGAGAGGGTGAAATTTTAGATAGGGTTGGCAGGGAAGTGACCATAAAGGGGGACACTGAAAAATAAGCCCTGTAGATATCGGGAGGATGAGCCTTCCCCAGGGCGCCACGAGTGCTAACGCCCTGAGGCAAAAGCATGACTGGTGGGTTGAGAAACAGCACTGGCCCCTTCAGCTGGAGCAGAGAGAAACAAGGGTGAGACTAGAAGATGAGGCCGGAAAAGTACAGGGACTTAGGTCACATAAGACCTTGTAAAAGTAAGGGTAGTGGCTTCTACTCTGAGTAAGCTAGGAAGCCATCAGCAGAAGCAGGACATGTTCTGTCACGTTTTTTGGGATCTGTCTGCCTTCTGTATTAAGAATGAGCTGTAGGAGAGCAAGGCCAGGAGGAAAAAAAAAATCAGTTAAGGGATTACAGCAATAATCCAGGCCAGAAATAATGGTTCAGATCAAAATCGTAGCAATGACAGTGGTTGAATCCAGGCAGCCCTTGCTTCGAATGGACTACAGAACTCTCAATATGTCCCTGCAAACTAAAATTATGCACCTTAATAATCAATAATCTTATCTCGGTAGTCAATAAGAATAATTACAGTTGTTCCAGAACCTTTAAAATTTATTCTCAAAACATTAAAATCTCCCCATTGTCAGTTATAAACATAGAGGGAAATGAAAAAAATAGTATATATATTATTTATTTAGGACTCTGTAATTTAGAACATTAGAAACATTGAGATTTAGTGTTTTATTTCTTTGCCAAAAAAAAAACCCAAGAGTAATTTGAACAAAACTTGTCCGTTTCTTCTGGTAAAGCTTAAATAATGAGCAAGCATCTTTCCTGTGCTTTGGTGAATTGTTAGGGTCCCAAGGCTGGATGTTTTCCAATGTTTTATCCTTTCCACTTTCAACGTCTTGAAATACTTCTGAGAGTTCCCTTTAGCGTGAAGTTATTTGTCAGCATCCCCTGCACTGGAGAATTCATCCTTTTCGTCACGACCACCTTCTTCACTTATGTTGGTAACTCTACCTTAACTATGGCTCCCAGGCAACACATCCAGGGTCTCCTGAAGTATGGCTGCACTAACGTTCCCATGAACAGTGTTGCTTTTATATCTCCATTTATGTTCTATTTGAATTTCACTTCCAGTGTTGATTATCTAATTATCATTTTTTGTGACTTTGCTGCATTTTTATCTTTGTGGGTCACTGTCTTCTTTTTTTATTGAATTTATTGGGGAGGCATCGTTTAATAAAATTATACAGGTTTCAGGTGTACAATTCTACATTACATCATCTGTACTTCATATTGTGTGTTCACCACCCACAGTCAGGTCACCTTCCATCACCATTTACCCCCTCTTTACCCTCTTCAACCTCTCCCCAGCTCCCCTTAATTCTTTCTTTTGATTATCCATTTTTGCAAAATGCCATGTAGGTTTATCACTAAGAGACAAGGAGGCAACACAATCACACACTTTGCTGTCTGTGCATGAACTGAACAATAGATGTGCCGCGACCAACTACCAACAGGCTTTAAAAGAAAAGACATGATGGGTCATTGATTGTGATGCACATTTGTTATTTACATACAGATACGCAGACTGAAGAGCTAGCAGTGAAGTTTGTTCTTTATGTAATTACTCGTAGTTAACTTACTGTGGTACCTAAAATTTGAACCATGTTATTGATGAACTGGTAACTTAAATTCATGTCTATCAGGACCACCTAGTGAAGACTAACTGTATTCTGAAGACAGAAACAATGGAATTTTCGGAAGACGGCATGCGGGCATGAAAAAAGAGTTTCTCTTTCATAGTCACAGGTACAATTTTACATGTGTTGGTGATGTTGATTATCTAATTACTGACTATCCATCTTGATAGCCAGCTTCATTATACAGTTGATGTTGAATTTTCCAAAATAATATCTCTTTAAGTCTCGCAACAATCCCATGAGGTAGGTATTACTAATGTCATTTTGCAGAGGAGAAAACAGAAGCTCGGACAAGTTAAGTGATTTACCCGGGTTTCACATGACTAGTAAGTGACAGACCAGGACTCGCATTCGCATCTTCTGAACTCAAGATGCTTGGGATACTGAATTCGGTGCTCTTTCCTTTGAACCACCTCATCCTCCCAACTGGAAATAAACCAGAGCCCTACAAGGTCTTGCTTTGGAAGCCATAACACCATGTTTTCTATGCCATAATGAGTTACCACATGGAAGCTGTAGAATACAAGTGAGAGCAGAAATAAAACAAGCATGGTGTGCTTGAATCTCCTGCCTATATAAATATCCTACAAGTTCCCATTTAAATTCTGGTCTTAACCTCCATGACAAGGGTATATGAAATATTTAAGGATTCCTTTGTTATCATAGCAACAAGACTAGCAGTGCCTAACTCAGCTTCTCAAGACTTCTAATTACAATACTTAATGAAAATCCATAAAAAGACAAATCTGACAACTACACTGATGGAAGGCAAAAGAATATATACGTATCCTAGACTTCGGAGAACTTCCCACTATCTTCGTAAACAATAAAGAATTAAGAAATGCATTCCTGCTGAAACTAGTCTGAGAATGAGAACATTAAGGAGAGGTACCTGAAAGGTAGGAAAAGCGCTGACTCACAACCTTGACCACACCTAACTCAAAAGTGTCTGCTTGCACTTATCAGAAACTCATCTCTCTTCCCCGAAGGACTTGCCCTCTAATCCAGCACACTTCTCTCCTCCTTCACCACTTCCAAAGCTGCTCTTTCCATTTGCTTTCAGATATTATTCCTAAGTATCCCTTCGCTTACAGCCATTTTATAATAAATACCAAAACAAAATTAAAACATGTAAAAATAAGCAAACTGATAACACCCTTGACTGGAGACAAAATATAACTTCCACTTGGGGGACATTTCCATATTTGTGTCCTCAATAATAATAAATTAAGAAATGCATTCCTGAATTTCTCAAACTCTGCTTTGGGAATTATAATCACAAAACCTACCAAGAGGAGAGGATTCCTTTAAATTTTCCAAAGGAAAAATATGTATTATCATTAAGCTGACAGAGGCATGTACTATTTAAAATTAATGAGTGTGACTATTCTTATTTTAGGAGAGAAATGGAGGATTGACATGCATACCATGGAGGATACACGAGATTTCTCGGAAAATGAGAACACACTTTACTCAGATTGGTTTCTGAAAAAATCCTGTGATAGAACAAACATTTAATTATAGGTTCTATGCTGCTTTCTTCTGGATGTTGTCTAACACCCACCTCATCCTCACCACGTGCACCAACCCCAGCCCATCCCAAATCTCCCTCATCCTCTTGGCTTTCCCAGGAGCTGTGGCACTCTCATCTAGGGTAACGATGTCCATTCCGAATATCACTTGGCAATTTTTCTTAATAACTGAAAATGTAGTTGTTATATGCAACATTAAGAATAACCTATCAGTTAACATGTCATGTCACATTTGTAGGTAAAAATGGTAGATCCAATACATGCCTCTGATTTTGCTCCCTTCCATTAAAATGGCAATAAAGGGATTTTTGCTTTTAAAAACGTAAATTCCCAAGTAGCAGGGCATAAAACAGGAGGAGAAACAACTTCAACGACATTTTGGAAAAAAGAAAGCAAGTGGAAGAGTGAAAACTAACTTAGAAGGCAAGAAAAAGATGAATCTTAATCTTGCAAATGAGGAAGCCTGAATTTATTCACAGAGTCATTAAGGGCTCAGGTATTGAAGGATCAAGTGATTCCAGAAAAGGAGTGCTAACATAAGGAAAATTGGTGACGAAAAATTTAAGAAGCAGCTAGAGACTAGATACCCTCCTCCACCCTCCTCCACTCTGTGAAGCTGTGCAAATTCTCCCTCATCACCTGACAGAGGACCAATAATTTATTCTTTGGAGATCTGTCTTAATATGACATTCTTAAACATAAGTGGGCTACCAAGATTCCCAGACAGCTGAGAAAACTTTATAATAGGAATAACTGAGATCAAGCTAACAGAAAGAAAGCACTTGGAAGAAACAGGGATTCTGCACGGGAAAGAAAGCTTGAGAAAAACTCAATAATTCTATAGAGAGAGAGCACTTATTAACTTATAGTTAGTAAGACACTACAAAAAGGAGAATTCAAGGAACAAAAAGATAGGCCATGAAATTTAAAATATGAGAGCATAATTTTTAAAAAACTTAATAGATTTATTTAAAAACTTAGGAAATCTGCCATTAAAAAATAGGAAAAAATTGAAAGAAATAGAAAATAGGAGAGAAAAGAATAAGAAAGCTGTGTATTTGTTTTAAATTCTTATTTTCATTAATAAATAAATGTACATGTTTTAAAAAGCCAAATTTTACTAAAAGCTTATAACTAACAAAATTATCAATCCCCCTATCCACTTTTTCCTAGTTCCTACTTGGCGATTTCAGAAACAATCACGTTGACTTTTTCAGCTGTTTCTTTTTTACCATTTACCTAACTTTATATATTTAAATAATGTGTGTATTTTGCTGTTTAGATACATCAGTTTTGCCCATAATCTAATTACTTCCTATTATGGTAGTTGAGCATTTTACCCTTATGCTCCCATCTCCTCTGCTTTCCCTGCTCCATGATTCTAATGTAGTTGTATTCATTTTAGATTAAATAAATATCCAGTTCTGTCTATGTGAATATTACTCACAGCTGAGCACTATGACTACATTTCCTTTCCTATATTTTTGCTGAAATTATTACCATCTTTTTTTTTATTGAGGTACAATTTACACACAATAATATGCAGTCATCGTTACAATTGAATAAATTTTGGTAAGTTTATAGTTGTGCAACTATCATTACAATCTAGCTTTGGAACCTTTCCATTACCCCCCAAAACTCCTTTGTGTCTGTTTGCAGTCAGTCCCTGCTTCAGCTCTCAGCCCCAGGCAAATGTTCGTCTGTTTTCTTTCTCTATAAATTTGCCTTTTCTGGAAACTTCATATAAATGGAATCATGCAATATGCAGTCTTTTGTGTCTGGCTTCTTTCACTTAGCATAATATTTTGAGATTCATTATGTTGTAGCATGTATCTGTAGTTTGTTTCTTTTTATAGGTATTCTATTTTATGGATACACAACACTTTGTTAATCTACTTACCAGTTGATGGATATTTGGATTGTTTCCACTTTTTAGCTACTATAAATAATGCTGCTGTGAATATATGTGTACAAGTCTTTGTGTGGACTTGTGTTTTCATTTCCTTTGGATAAATACCTTGGCATGGAATTGCTGAGTTGTACAGTAAATTTATGTTTAACTTCTTAAGAAACTGCTCACCCACCCCTGTCCGGGTGACTCGATTGATTGAGGCATCATCCCACACGCCAAAAGGCTGCAGGTTTGATCCCTGGTCAGGGCGCATACCTAGGTTGCCAGTTCAATCCCCAGTTGGGGTGCATATGGGACAAACAACTGAAGTTTCTCTCTCACATTGGTATTTCTCTCTCTTCCTCTCTCTCTCTGAAATCAACAAACATATCATCAGATGAGGATTAAAAAGAAAATAAAAAGTTAAAAAGAAACAGCTAACCTATTTTTCAAAGTAGCTATCTTATTTTATACTTACATGAGCACTATATGAGAGTTTTAGTTACTCCATTCCCTCACCTATGCTTAGTCAGTCTTTCTTTAAAGCCATTTTAATCAGTGTATAGCAACATCTCATTTTAATTTGCATTTCCCTGACTATTTTGAGCTTTTCATAGGCTTATTAGCCCATAATCTTGATGAAATGTCTATGCAATTGGTTAGTCTTTTTCCTGTCATAATAAATTACCACAAATATGGCTGTTTAAAAATAATACACATTTTCACAACGTAATAGGCCCGCTGAGACAAAAAAAAATATGGCCCAAATGAAAGAACAGATCAAAACGCCAAAAATAGAACTGAGTGATGAAGAGATAGCTAGCCCGACAGATGCAAAGTTCAAAACACTGGTAATCTGGATGCTCACAGAACCGGTTGCGTATGGCTGCAAAATGGAGGAAAAAGTGAAGGCTATGCAAAGTGAAATAAAGAAAAATATAGAGGAAACCAAAAGTGAAGGAAAGGAAACCGGAACTCAAATCAATGATATGCTAAAGAAAGAAGAAATAGACTTTCAAACACAACAGAATGAAGAGGAAAGAATTAAAAAAGAATGAGAGGCTTAGGAACCTCTGGGACAACTTTAAATGCTCTAACATCCGAATCATGGAGGTGCCAGAAGGAGAAAAGGAAGGGCCAGAAATTTAAAACTTATTTGAAAATATAATGGAGAACTTTCCCAATCTGGCAAAGGAAATAGTCTTCCAGGAAGTCCAGGAAGCTCAGAGAGTCCCAAAGAAGCTGGACCCAAGGAAGCACACACCGAGGCACATCATAATTACATTACCCAAGATTAAAGATAAGGAGAGAATCTTAAAAGTAGCAAGAGGAGTTACCTATAAAGGAGTTCCCAAAAGACTGTCAGCTGATTTCTCAAAAGAAACCTTACAGGCAAGAAGGATCTGGAAAGAAGTATTCAAAGTCATGAAAGGCAAGGACCTACATCCAAGATTACTCTATCCAGCAAAGCTATCATTTAGAACGGAAGGGCAGATAAAGTGCTTCCCAGATAAGGTCAAGTTAAAGGAGTTCATCATCACCAAGCCCCTATTACATGAAATATTAAAGGGACTTGTCTAAGAAAAAGAAGATCAGAACTATGAACAGTAAAATGATAACAAACTGACAACTATCAACAACTGAAACTAAAAAACAAAAAGAAAAGCTAAGCAAACAACTAGAACAAGAACAGAAACACAGAAATGGAGATCACATGGAGGGTTATCAATGGGGAGTTGGAGGGTAGAGAATGGGGTTAAAGGTACAGGGAATAAGAAGCATAATTGGTAGGCACAAAATAGACAGGAGAGGTTAAGAATAGTATAGGAAAGGGAGAAACCAAAGAACTTATGTGTATGACCCATGGACATGAAGTAAGGTGGGGAATGTTGGCTGGAGGGTGGCATGCAGGGTGGAGGGGAAACAAACACAAAAAATTAATTTTTCTAAATAAACAAAATTTGACTTAAAAACCTTTTTAATTTTACACAGTAATTGCTTCTATTAGTTTTGTGTAGTGCTTAAAAATATGGTGATTAGCTTTTTGACTTCTTTGGACTCTGTTCCCATCTCCCACTTTTATGCAGACTACCGTTTTTCGTTTATGCCATGTCCTGTTCAGTTTGGAACACTGTCCTGAAAGGGAGCTCTGGCTGGACAGTTTAGTAAATTCATAGGAATGAGATTGCTCCATTGCCTCGGACATGACCTGCAACCCTTAATGTCCGCAGCTGATCAAGTGGTCAAATCCCCTCCCAGCTTCCGCTGCTATCTTTAAATCTTCCCTGTGTGTTTTCTCCTCAGTTTCTCTTGGTTGTTTTGGGGTTCTTCTTGTTTTTAAAAAAAACAAAACACACATTTATTATCTCACAGTTTCACAGCTTCTGTAGGTGAGAAGTTCACTCAGACTCAGCTGGGTTCTCTGCTTAGGATCTCACAAGACTGAAATTAAGATAGCAGGATATGTCCCTTATCGGAGGTCCCCAATAAGGGCCCACTTTCAAGCTCACTCAGGTTGTTGGCTGAAGTCGGTTCCTATGTTTCCTTGCTAGCTGTCATCCAGGGACTAGACTTGCCTTCTAAGTGCTACCTGAGTTTCTTTTCTTCTTTTTGCGTGGCCCCCTCCAAAAACGGAGTTGCTTCCTTCTCACACCTTGAACCTCTCGGATTCTGTCTTCTTTAACACTCATCTCTTTGGCTCTAGCTTTTAAGGGCTAATGTGATTAGATTGGGACCACCCAGATAATCTGGGATAACATCCCTAATTAAACTCCATATCTTAATTACATTAGCAAAATCCCTTCTGTCATGCAGCATAACATTCAGATTGAAGTTTTAAGGCATGGACAGTGTATGGAGGCAGGACATCTGGCCTAAAACACCCATTTTTAAGTGGATTGTTTGTCCTTTTGATTTGTAAAAGCGCTTTATATATTCTGAATACAAGGTCTTTAACACATCTATCAGAGGTCAGCCACCTTTTTTGCAAATGGATAAATAGTAAATATTTTATGTTTGGGGTCACTTTCCCACCTTCTTGTTCTTGTTCTTTTTTTTTTTTAAACAATCCTTTAAAATATAAAAGCCATTCTTAGCTCATGGATCTTACAAAAACAGGCCACAGGATATAATTTACCAATCCCTGAGATGTATGACTTACAAATATTTTCTTCAAGTTTGCTGGCTTGTCTTTTAAAAAAATTTTTACTGATATATTTGGAAGAGTTTGGTGGGCAAAATTTAAGAAGACCTTCATAAACCCTGCCTCCTGGTATCCCTGTTTTGGTGTAAGCCCTCCCCTGGAATACGGTGAGAACTATGACTTGGTTCTAACCAATGGGATGTGACAAAGGTGGTTCCATGTACACAGAGCACAGCGCCCCTCTTGCTACCGTCTCTTTTTCTCCTGCTAGAGTCTCTCTCTCTTTTCCCCTATCAGCCTGTCCCCTCCCCTTCTCTCTTTCCCCTTCTCTGTCTTTCTCTCCTGTCTTTGAAGAAGTGAACAACCTGCCATGAATCCCATAGGCCCATGTATCAGATACTGCCAACATTCCTGCAAGTGGGAAACTGGACTTTCTCTAGTTGAACTTCAGTGAAACTGCAGCCATGGCTAACACTTTGATTACAGCCTCATAAGACCCTAAGCAGAGGACCAACTGAGCTGTGCCCGATTTCTGACTCACAGAAATTGTGGAGTAATAAGCAGATGTTGTTTTAAGTCACTAATTGTTACCCAGCATGGAAAACCAACACAAAGGGCAAGTATCTTTAATTAAGTCTGTTTTATGCTTTTTCTTTTGATAATCACATCAAAGAAATCTTTGTCTAACTCACCATCACAAATCTTTTCTCTAGTGTTTTCATCTAGATGTTTTACAGTTTTAGTTCCTACATTTAGATGTATCAACTATTTTGAGTTCATTTATATGTATGCTGTGAGATAAGGGCCTAAGTTAATTTTTCTTTAATGTATGAATGCCTAATTGTCTCAACATCATTTGTTAGAAAGATTGTCTTTTCCCCCATTGAACTCGTGTGGCATTTTTGCTGAAAATCAACTGACCATAAATGGAATGATTCATTCCTGGACTCTCAAATCTGTTTCATCGACCCAACTTTCTATCCTTAACCAAATACTCCACTCTCTTGATTACCATAGATTTACAGTAAGTTTTATAATGGGATATTTCAAGTCCTCTAAATTTGTTCTTTTTTTCAAAATTGCATTAGTTTTGTATAATTTTAAGAGCACCTTGTAAACTTCTACAAAAAAAAATACAATAAAGCCTCCTGGGATTTTAATAGTCATTACATTGAATCTATAGAGAAGTACCATCTTAACAATATTAAATCTTTCAGTCTAGAACATAAAATTTCCCTCCATTTATTTCAATCCTGATTTTTCTCAGCAGTGTTTGGTAGTTTTCTGTGAATTAAACTTGTATTTCTTTTGTCACATTTACTTTCATTTTTTTGTTTGTTTGTTTTCATGCTCTCAGGAATGGAATTTTCATTTTCCAACTGTTCATTGATAGAATATAGAAAAATAATTCATTTTTGCATATTTATCTTGTATCTTGGGACCTTCAACTCATTTATTAGTTCCAGTATTTTAAAATATTTCTTAGGAGTTTCTATACTTACGGTCATGTTATCATCAAAAAAGGCAGTTTTACTTCTTCTTTTTCAAACCATATGCTCTTAATTTCTTTGTCTTATCTTAGCGTCTCCTGTACAATGATGAATGGAATGGATAAAAGCAGACATCTTTGCCTTATTGTTAATCTTAGGGACAAAGCACTAAGTCTTTCACAATTAAGTACAGTCACAATTAAGTACAGTCACTTTATTACATTGACAAAGTTCCCTGTTATTCACAATTCACTGAGTTTTTATCATTCACGGGTGCTGAATTTTTTTATAATGTTTCCGTTTTCTGGTTCTTGAGATAATCATGTGGTTTTTATCCTTTTTCTGTTAATATGGTATATTACACTGATTTATTTTCAGACATTAAAATAATTTTGCATTTTTGTGATAAATCCCACTTGACCAAGGTGTACCTCTTTTAAATGTTGCTGGATTTCATTTGCTAATTTTCTTCAGGGCTTTTGCATATATATTAAAGGGAGATATTGATCTGTAGTTTTTTTCTTTTTGCTGTGTTGTTTTTTTTTCCTACTCATCTTTGGCAACCATCAGCTTATTCTCTTTATGGGTTCTTTCCTGTTTTGTTTTGATTTTTGTTTTTTAGTTTTCTTTTCTTGACATAACTTTATGTGGTTTTAGTGTCAGGATAATGCTAGCCTCACAGCATTGGGAAGTATCTTCTTTTCCTTTATTTTCTTGCAGAATTTGTAAAAGGTTGCCATTATTTCATACTTAAATGTTTGATAGAATTCACTAGTGAAGATATCAGGGCCTGGACTTTTCTTTGCAGATTTTTGATTACTAATTTAATTACTTTACTTGTTTGTCTATTAAGATTTTCTATTTCTTATTCAGTTTCAGTAGTTTGTGTCTTTTAGGATATTGTGTGTTTCATCTAAGCTTTCTAATTTTTTGACAGAATATTGATGATAATATTAGAGTTGGTAATGCCTCCACTTTTATTCTTGCATTTGCTAATTTGTGTCTTCTCTCTTTTTTCCCTTGGTCACACTAGATTCAGAGTCAACACAGTATAGCTTAGCGGCCAGCCCATGACTGGCCAGATGTTGTACTCAAACACCTGAAGTCAGTAAGGCATATATTCTGCTCATAGGTCTATTAGTTGGTTGGGACTGCATCCAAATTTGACTCTTTGACCCTGCTTTACAGTCTGTCGTACTCTTTCAGGTCTCTTCTGTGTGGACTCAATAAAATTAACTTTGGTTTACATCTGTATATACATGTGGCCTCCCAGTCAGCCAACCATGTGGGAGGACATTGGCTAGCTCTTTTATGCTTAATTTTTTTGGAATCTACCTGACAATTTTCTGGTTGGTTCCCAGATCTTCCACTCATGCCAGCCAGGATTACAACCTCAGGCTCCCATTGCAGAGCTTTCAATATTCTCTTCCTAAGATTTCTACTATTACTGGCAGTAGTATTGGGTGTGAGGGTGGGGGCGGGTATTTGGCCTCCACTCTAAAGGCTAGCCCCACCCTGTTACAAATACCAGGTCTATTGAGATGAAAGATTAGATGGGAACAGCCCCAGGCGAGAATTGCCCAACTGACTTTCAATGTTCTTACTCGAAGTTCAGGAAAACTTTTTTAATAATAAATGCTTCTCGGTTTGCTTTTGCCTTTGTTTGATTTCCTGAGCCCTAAATTTTTTTTTAGTAAGTTAAGTTTTATTCTTATTTTGGAGGGGAAAGGATTTGCCAGGCTTTGGGATTTGCCAGGTAATTGGAAAGCCTCATTTCAGCCCCCTGGTATCTTAGATATGTTTTTATTTAGTTTTTCATTTATTGCTAAATGTCTACACACATACCAATAGTCAGGATAATTTTCCACCAAAATGGAAGTCTTCCATCCTGAGAGTTTTTATTCTGCTTTTATTAAGTGTAGAAATTTCTTGCACCACTATCTTAGGTCATCACTTCCTAATTTTCCTAGGAATTCCCTTCACTTATATACTGATTTAGATTATCTGTGCCATGAATCCCAAGACTTTCTCTATTCTTCATTCTCTTATTTTTGTGTTAAAGATAGTGCTCTCAGCATGCCATCCTCAACATGCCTGCTCTGATCTATGCTTCCCTCAAAGTGTTGTTTCGTTGGGGGAACTTTGTTGTTTTATAAAGTGGACAGTGAAATTTTTGAAGTAAATAGCCTAACTTCTAGGGGAAATAGAGTAAGAAGAGAGAAGAAAAAGTCCCAGAACTGGAGTACTTTTGGGGTTTTTTTGGGGGAGGGGGGTGTCAATGATTTAAAAATTTGAATTGCATTCTTTTGAATAGGACAAATTGCTGACTCTGGCCTCAGTGTAGTTTCAAGACCAAAGCAAAGGGCACCCAAGGAAACACCTCACATTCCTATTATAAAAACATGAGGATTATAAGGCTGACGCTAAAGTTAGCAACACATTGATGGGGGAATCAAATGCTGGAACATTTTTAGTTTCAGATAAAGCTAGTAAGTTTAGTAATCAAAGCAAGTGAAAAGCTGTTTCGGGAACTGAAAGTATGACCCACCTTGACTCCAGGAGGCCAGAAGCAGTTCCACCTTTGTGCCTCAGGACTGCAAGTAATCAAGATGGTATCTGAGCCATTGTATTCCAGGGGCCAGCCCACCGCCCAGGACACAGATAAAGAGCACCCCCCCCACCCCCAGGGCACAGGTGAAAGAAAAGCTGCCGCTTTTATCTGATTAACTTTTTCCCTGAATTCCAAACCCCTTAGCTACCCTTTTCTTCTTATAAAAAGGGTCAGTTTAAAATGGAATTTAAGATGGTCTGTTAGGGTACAAACCCTCCATCTTCTGAGATCGCCCACCATCTTCTGAGATCGCCGGGCACCTGAATAAAGCGCCCGTAAAGGTTCATTCCCTGGCTCTGCTTATCGGGTCTGGTACGTGGCAGGTAGCAAGAACACCGGCTTTTCTAGTTTCAACATCAGCACAGATCTTTGTCTAAAACAGAGCTTCAATGTGCAAAACTGGAACTTTTAACAAAACTTGGATTAGTTCTAATTATACAACCCTTGTCAAAAATATCCTCCAAATTTGCTTATCTCAAATCCAATCAACTCTCATAGCCAGGAAGACCATGGTAGAGCCCTGTGCCCCGGAAAAGAGGTTGTATCATGGACAAGGGAAAATAAGTGAAGCAGTGCCTTTCACAAGCGATTTTATCCGCTCCAGAATTGCCGACTTAATGTTCTGAAGCAGGATATGGGTGAACTGACAGCTATTCCCTTTATAGTCAGGATGCAATTCAATCCTGACATCTTTCCGCAGCCAGCTCCTGGTTTTGATCCAGTATATCCACACTGATGTCGCCCAAGAAAATTTCCCAGTTTATGAACACTTTTTGAAAACTCTAATGGCTACCAGCACCTTTGAAATAGTGAGGAAAAAAAAGTTTATTTGCTGAGCAAAACTTCAATGGGATGAAACATCTGGTACCGAAAGTGCAGACACAGTGCCTGCAGTGATTACCACGCATTTATTTTTGCTTCTGCTCTGAGGATGGAAGCTGTACACACAGCTCTGAGGCCCACTGTGCTCTCCACTAGACCATCCTGGAGCCAAGGGCTGTCTACATCTGACATAAAGACTGTCTTCTGTAGTGCGTATTATTTTATCAATGCCAGGGATAAATTTATTATCTTTTCAAGAGGTTTTGTCAAAAACTGAAGGTATAATATTAAGTTCTTAATTACACTAAAGTTCATTAGACTTCAAAAAATCTTAAAATGCTTTCTTTGAAAGCCAAATTTTTTGTTGTTGATGACAGACTATGTGTTTGACTACATCTGTATTAACGCAAGGACATTCTCAGGACCATTTAAAAGGGAGGTTTATTTTGACCTGGCTCACTTGGAAGATAACTTGGGTCCATATAAATGAAGTAAATTATTCCCTTTAAGATAACAGTCTTAAAGGTGTGCAACCATGAAGTCTTAGCCAACATGCAAAATCAACCAGGCCCAAACTCCCAAATATCTACAAAGTACTGGGCCAAGCAACAAACAGACAATGAAGGGGCCGAGGTCTGCCTGGCCTCCATGTTCAAGTCCACTTTAACCGCTTATTCAGTCTCATAATATCATATACCTCTTCTTCACACTTTCTGTGATTGTAATTTCATATTTTAATGGTCTTTCTGATGTGTCCAGTTGGTTGTAATCCCCATTATTCATTCAAACACTAACCTAGGTATTGCTATGAAAGTATTTTGTAGATATGATTTAAATCCACAATCAGTTGAATTTAAGTAAGAGTGATTATCCTATATTATCTGGGTTGGACCTGATTCACTCAACTGAAATGTTTTCAAAGCCAAGCTGAGGTTTCCCTAAAGAAGAAATGTGTGGACATCCACTTCAGCCCATACCTGAGAGATTCTAGCCTGCCCCTTCTGCTAGCCTGCCCTACAAACTTCAGACTTTGCCTAGCTAGCCAACACAATTAACCAATCCAACTCTTGTAATAAGCTTCTTAATATATATCTTTTACTGGTTCTACTTCTCTGGCTGAACCCTGACTTTTATAACACTTATGATTTTGGGATAAATATGCTTTAGTCTCTGAACTGTAAACTCCATGAAAGCAGAGATTATGCCACTTTTACTTATGTATTTATTTATTTGCCAATGATGGTAGCCCACAGTGTATCTAGTGCCTCACTTATAAAACTCACTCCAAAGAATGCTTGCTAAATGAAATGTCTATAGAGTTCTGTATTTTAAACTAAAAAAATAACCCCTAAATAAAACTGTCTTGGAAGCCCAATGAAAGTATGAAACAAGAAGTCAAAAAGGCTTCTTTCCACCTTGACTGTGGATATATCATTCTTATACTGGTTAAGGAGGGGTAATAACTAAGAATCTAATTATTTACTGAGTACTTGTTCTGTGCCGGACACTATGCTGAATGCTATACACATATCATCTCTTTAATCCTCAAAACAACCGTGGGTAGTTAAGTATTATTATTCCCACTTATAACCAGAAAACTGAAACAGAGAAATTAGGAAATCTGTCCAAGATCACAGAAATAGCAAGGAATAAACTAGGATGTGAACCAGGTATGTTCCTCCAAAGCCAACGTTTTGCTATGTCGCCTTGTTCCCAAGTCTGGAGACCCAGGACCTTTGAGAGCCCGTTAATATGAACTTGGATGATATTAATTCATTCTTCAACATTCCCCATTAATCCATTAGCCAAATGTCCCCGATACACACCTGTCTTCTGCTGAAATTTTTAATGGCATTTTTTTTTTCACTACTGGCAGTGTTTCAGCTTGGGTATTCAATGATATGGTCCCTCTACATATAGGACAATGTGTTCTGTGTATAAGCAGGAACTGAAGCAAGCTGTGTCTTTGCCATGACTCCAGTGGACCCAGGAGAGCAACAGTATTAAAACCGGTGTCTTCTCTGCTCTTCTTCACCTTGTTAGATCAAGTTTTCGCAACTACATTTCCAGGAGACCTACACATTCATGTGCATGTGTACAGGGGAAAACACAATTCCAATAACTAGAACATGGAGCCCTGGCCTCTGACCTACGAAATTACCTACCTGAATTCTACTACACATCATCATCTTGAATGAATGATTCCCCCTGATCTGATTTACCATGAAGACTTAATTCTGACAGCCCTGAACGCCTTTCAGAGCAGCTTTCTCCAGGCCAAGTGGGAAAAGTATACTTCACTCCCAGGAAACTTAGCAGATGCCTGAAAAGCGGGTGGTCCCTGAAAATGACCAAGATTATTTAATGTTTCTGGGAGGTGAAGTCAACTATGCTCAGTTTATAGTGAACTTTGCAAGCCAGTACATGGTGTTCTGAGATTATTAAAAATAACTCATAGAAGAAAAAAAATACACAGAAATAAAATACGATTTGGAAAAGCTTCAGTGAAAACACAGAAAAAATGTTGTGGAAAACCAAACAAAAATAATGATATTTTAATTGATTATTTATAGATTAGTTGTTATGTAAACGAAAGGTCCTCTTCTTGTGAAGGTATCAAGAAAACCTAAGATTAAAAAGATACAGGCACAAATAATCTACTTTTAAATCTTGGTTATTGTATAATTCTTTTCTCTGTAGATGAACAATAACAAGAAAAATTATTTAGCATATTAATAGCAAATGTTTTCACAACTTTAAATATGTTCTGTGTAGCCTTAGTTAAATTCAGTTCTTCAAACATAGTCCAGTTCTTTTGACACCAATGAAAGAAACAATCTACAGAATATATAACAATAATGTTTTTTGGTCTTTCCTACCAGGAAAACTATACTTTTTCTGGTCTTAAAATAGCTTAGTACTGGTCTTCTTAAAAGAGTTTAAAAAAATCCACAAAATACCAGCCTTAATAGAACACCCCTCTCCCCCGACATGGCGGGGAGCAGTAACACAGGTCAGCATGCGGGGGGGGGGGGGGGTGATATGTATTATGCTGCTGCTTTTCCTAGATCTCTTCATTCCTCTCTAGCTATACTGTTTTAATTCTCTAAATATTAACAAAATTGGGGAACTAACCCTGTTGGACACATAACTTAAGCCCAAGCGATAGCTCATAATGATATTAAGTTGCAATCTAACAAGCAATTAGAGACTGAAGAATAATATTACGGTCAAGTCACAAAATAGATATTGTAATAAAAAATTTAAACTTACTACTGTGGCATATTACTTTTGCTCTTTTTGCTATTTATGTACTCATATCAGGTTGGAATAAATATCAAATTTCTTTGCAAATATGGTCTATTAAGGATTATAATTATACTCTTGCCAAGTGGGGACTCATGGTTACTTTTATGTCCTGGCATCTGTAAGAAAAGAAAAACTACGTATCGACTTACTGGAAATCTTCCATTCTTCTTAATAGCTTCTTTCTAAAGTGTGTAAATATTTCTTTTTATTCATATTAAATAATTTTTCATAACTTTTCCTAAATCTTACCTCAGAATGTTTCGGAACATAAGGCAGAAGGGAACAGGTAATGACTTTACAAAACCACTGCATGATACACATTGATCACAAACCTCCATGACAGCACATATCCAGAGCCCAGCACGTAATGCTGGCCCTGCCATCAATGGCAGGGCTGGGCAAACTACTGCCCATGAACCAAGTGCAGCCTGGAGTCTAATTAGGTACAGCTTTCTAGGTAAAATGGTTTTTATATTTTTAAAAATTAAATATTATAAAAGAATATGGAACAGAGACAGCATGTGGCATGGAGAGTCAAATATACTGATCATGTGGCCTTTTACAGAATTTTGCCAACCCCTGGTCTAGGATATCACAATATTGTCAGGAAAGTGAGGTCTGCCTAAGTCCAATAACTGGTGAGAAACATAAGATTATATAATCAAGTGCTAAAGGATATAGAATGGAGTGAATGTAAGACTTCACAGAAAAGAGGTACCAATCCTTATGAGCCTATGTCCCTGTAGAGGATTGCCCTTGGAAATTTCCTGTGGTCATGAATGACCTAGGGACTTGTAACCATGGAGATTCTGATTCAACAAGTCTGGGACAGGTTCAAGGTTCTGTATTTCTAACAAGCTACCAGATGATACCCAGGTTGCTCGCCCCCACACTACATTTTGGATAGCGAGGACTTAGAGGACAGGGAGGGTTTGGAAATGTAAACAGTAGTAAAGGGGCTGCCTGTTGGTGCACTTAGACGCCACGACAGTGGGCATTGGAAAACAGTTCAACAATGGAATAAAGGCACCTGTGTTTTCCATACATATCTTGCCAATGAGATGACAACTCCCAGGGCTCAGTTCTCCCCAGCACTGTCACCCAGATTATTGATACTAGACCAAAGCCAAAAGAGTTCCTTACCTTCATAAGGCATACACCAATCACTGTTTTCAATGGTCTGAGTGACATGAAAAGCCCTGTTGCAAAGATGATTTTCTTATGCCAGGAAGTGAATTAACATGAGCAGAGTTAGTTTTGTAATATAAATTTTGCAATTAAACTAACTTCTTTCCTATATATATTTTTACATTCAAATCGATCTAAAATGTTATTTAAAATTTTAATATATTTTAAATGCTGTAATTTCATTCCCAAACAATCAAATCAAAATTTCAGCTCTGGCCAGAGTATTCTGCATGAAGAACCACTCACCAAAAGAACCATCTGTATCTAGGACAATTCAAGTACCCTTTAGCATGGATTTGGCTAGGCTAGCCTAAACACTATTAAAAGTTGTAAAAATTTTAAGACTTTATTTTTATCGCAAAATAAAAAAAATTTGTAATAGTCTCAGATATAGCGTAGCAGTGTTTAAAGTTAAAATTGCGGTGACAGAGTAAATGATATGAATACTGCTGCTTGAAGAAGAGTCAAAGACAATCTTTACAATCAGGCTACCTTCCCGGTGTTCATAAAAGAAAAAGCACATAGATAATGACCAGGTTCCATTACAGCCAGGAAAAAGAAAATGATTAACCCTGAGTAAGACATTTTAGGGCTGCTCAGATTTCCCCCCACAAGGTTTCACTTAAAGCAGTAAAGAAAAATGTCTTTGCAAATTACCTCCATGACACCCAAAGCCGTTATTTCTAGGTAGATATAGGCCTAATGAGGATTGGTACCGAAAATGATCAGTAGGGTTGAATTCAATTAGTGGTGCTGCTAAGTGGTACCTGCAGAAAGCACGGTGTGCAAAAAATATGCCCACTTCAGAATTGAATAACCCACTTTGCTTCCTCTTCCTACCAACATTCACAGACTGATCTCCCAAGAGTCTTTTAGTTTAAAAGGGTCCCTTCCTACCATAGGGCTCCCTTTTCCCAGCAACATTTCTCAGCCCTAGTAAATCGCCCTAGGCCTTCTTTTCTTTTAACATTTACAGTCTGGCTTCATTTTTAAGCCTTTAAACTATAGTATAGGATGATCTAGGTCCAGTTTTGAGCT